>CM059278.1:13154232-13161732 GCA_030347295.1 Setipinna tenuifilis
CTCAACTTGCCTAGGCCACGCCTCTGCACTTAAGCAGAGCAGCCGTGATTGGACAGGAAGCAGCAGAGCATGACTCCTCCCCACCACTCGCCACAGTTCAGTCAGGTTAAGTCCACGAGGGCGTGTTTGTGTGCGTGCGTGTGTGTGTGTGTGTGTGTGTGTGTGTGTGTGTGTGTGGAGAGAGGAAGAGAGAGACAGCGAGAGAGAGAGAGAAAGAGATCGAGAGATTGACAGAGAAGGAGAGAAATCGAAAGGGATCCAAAATGAGTTATATCCTGTCTATGAGTTGGAATCGCAAGGCTAAGAGCATCCAAGTGAGCACATACTGAGCTAAGAGACAGTGACAAATAGATAAAGAGAGAGAGCGAGCAAAACTCAAACAGTGCCATGTGTCAGACAGACAGAAAGACAAGCAGCAGGGACATTAACACATGGACACAGACACACACACTCACACACACACTCACACACTCGTACACTCGCACACACTCACACACTCACACACTCACACATGCACACCGCACACATTAGGCTTCTCTCCATCTAAGGCAGATTCTTCGGTTGATTTTTTTTCCTAATGCCAGACCTTCTGTCCATTAGCCCAAGTTTGTAAACGCAAGCAGAGCACAACAGCTGGGGTTGGGTGATTAAACCTTTAACATCTGGGTCTCTCTCTCTCTATCTCTATCTCTCTTCTCCATTCTGATCCATAATATTTAGAGATTTTTTAATGTTCCCTTCAGCATGACAGAGAGAATTTACACGCTTTTAAAACATAAAGAGGTAAAAGCGTTTAGCAATTAGAAAACCAGCTGAGATGGGGAGAAGCCTGGGCGTCATGGATGTGGAAACAGGGACATCACACAGTTGGGATGTTTCAAACGATGGGGAATGTTCAGTGCAAAAAAATGACAGGAAGGGGGGATTTCACCTCTTTACGGATCAAGGTCTTGCATGTCACAACCCTCTTGTTACACACAAATCTGTACAGAATGTCTCAGACAGACAGTTGGGACAGATATACACACACACACGTGTGAATACACACAAATACACACACAACACATACATACATACATACACACACACACACACGCACACACACACGTCTTCTCACGAATCCATTACACACAAACACACACAAACACAAACACACACACACACACACAACACACACACACACACACACACTCTTCTCACGAATCCATCACTGGCAGGAGAGTATAGGGTCTTGCCTAGAGAGTGATGTATCGGTACCTATGTGAACTGCATCTCCACGGAGACCCAGTCTCACCTTACACCATAATTCTGTTGCAGCAAGACAGACAGCCATTACTCAGATCACCAAACACAGACGGGAGACGAATGTGCGATTATTTCTTTCTCTGTCTCTGTCTCCACCCCCACACACCCCCCCTTCCTTTCCCATCTGTTCCTCTCTCGCCTTCTCAGACGCCACGCCATCTCTCGTTCTTCTCGCCTTCTTCGCCTGCTCTTTCCTTTTCTGAGTGTCGTTGCTCGCCTCATTCTCTCCCTTCCTTCTCTCATTCTTCCCTTCCTGTTCTCTCATTCTCTCCTCTCCCTCTCTCTCTCTTTTTCGTTTCTCTGCCTCCATCTTTTTCGCTGCTGCCTCATCGCTTGGCGTATGCGCACACAGTTCCCTCGCTGGGCCACAGGCTCACCAGGTCTCGTCCTATAATTTTCCCAGAATACTTTGCAAACGGCGAATTGGTGGGGGGAGCCGGCGGTGACAGTGATGAGAGCTTTTCGCTCCAAGAGCGGATCGGGTTTCGGACTGTGCCGAGGAGTGCAGAGTGGATCCATCCTGGTGTCTGGAGCCCTAGAGCCTCGTCCCTGTGTGTGTGTGTGTGTGTGTGTATGTGTGTGTGTAGGGGGAGGGGGGGGCAGCATCTGTTTCTGCCGTCAAGGCCGTCTTCTCTCCTTCTCCTTCTTCTTCTTCTTCTTCTTCTTCCTCTCTGCCCGGCAACGTCCCTACTCTGTCCCTGTCAGCAGGGGTGCCAGAGAGAGGGGAAGAGGGGAAGACAGGAAAAGAAAGCATGACAGAGAAAAAGAGAGCGAGCAAGAGAAGAGAAACAGAGGGAGCAAAAGAAAGAAACAGAGGGACAGAAAGAGAAGAGAGAGAGAGAGAGAGAGAGAGAAAGAAGAGAGAGAGAGAAAAGCCATCTGAGAAGAGAGGTCACGGGAGGTCGCAACGGGTCATTTTTTTAGGATGGTCACGGTCCCCTGAACGATAATGTGCACGTCTGTCAAATCAGTCTGGTGTGTGTGTGTGTGTGTGTGTGCGCACATGAGAGAAAGTGTGTGTATATGTGTGTGTGTGCATGTTTGTGTGTGTGTGTGTGTGTGTGTGTGTGTGTGTGTGCGTGTGTGCGTGTGTGTCCCACTCAACCCTATGTTATCCATCTGCCAGGAAGAAGGAAACCTTGCCCACAGAGTACATCCATCTGTGCTTTAGCCAAACGTCACAACAGTGACACAATTACCAAACATCTACACTACAGTGACACCATCACCACCATCACCATACACCTATGGCACAGTGACTACACAACACTGACACAATCATCAACACTGACACACACACACACATCACAACAAAGACACCATCACCAAACACCTACACCCCAGTCTCTACACAACACTGACATAATCATTAACACTGACACACACAATGGTCATACCACAGCACACTGACATCATTACCATACACCTACACCGCAGACACTACACAGCACTGACACACACACCACAGTGACACTGACACCATCACCATCATGTCATATAACACAACAATGACACCACCATTAACACTGAATGGAGTAGGCCTGTACAATCAGGCAATTAGGCTCACATTGTTTGACTGATTAGTTAAGTGATAACAGTAACCAATGTGTTTTGGGCTAGGCCCACCTGATTTGTTTTATGGCTCACCCATTTAATGATTTCTAGCTATGCCATTACCATCAACACTGATACAACCACCACAGCCACAACATACTACAGACACCTATACAGAAACCTATACCAAAGTCACAAAATAGCTTTCTCTCACTAAATAATTACCCATACAATCGTTTAACAACAACACTATCTTAACTCACTCACTTAATGGGAGGTATCAACTTAGCTCTTCAACAGTGCTCCTGAAACTAACGCTGATATCTGACTAGAAGTCTGATATCTTTCTTTCATTCCCTCTCCCTCTCTGTTTCTTTGTTTGATAATCCTTCTTTTTTTTCCTTTCTTGATTTCATTGTATCTTGATTTTTTTATCATTCCTTTTTTCTTCCTTTCTGTCTCTTTCTTCCTATCTATCTTTTTGTGTGCGTCTCTCTGTAACCATCTCTCTCCTTCTCTGTTTCTCTGCCTGTCTATCTGTCTGTCTACCTCTCTTTGTCTCTCTCTCTCTCTCTCTCTCTCTCTTTGTCTCTCTCTCTCTCTCTCTCTCTCTCTTTCTGTGGCCCTGCATTTTTCCCCAACTGGCAGCATCCGAGTGTCTCCCTCTAATTACCCAGGAACATATCTGAGCTCTAACATCATCTGATGGGAGGAAAAAGGTTCAGAGGTTGCGGCTGAGGACCTCAGGCGCGGTGAGCTGCCACAGCCATATTTTACACACCCCGCGGCATGGGCCACTTTCACGTGGATTTATTTAGCCTTTTTACATTCTTTTTTAGACACACACTTACACACACACATTTATTTTTGTATGGAAAGTGACACAAGGCGGTGAGAAGAGTATGATTTAATGAAAGGACTTTTGAGAGCTTGACTCAAACCAGTGTTGTCGAGTGCCAAGAAAGCTCCGGTAAATTTCGGGTAATTTGGCAGTGTACACGTGTATGATAACTCAGTGGGTTGGACAATTATATGTAGAGGGACAGAAAAAGAGAGAGAGAGAGAGAGAGAGAGAGAGAGAGAGAGAGAGAGAGAGAGAGAGAGAGAGAGAGAGAGAGAGAGAGAGAGAGAGAGAGAGAGAGAGAGAGAGAGAGAGAGAGAGAGAGAGAGAGAGAGAGAGAGAGATGTGGCTGGTAGGTTGAGGACACAGTTAACCTCATTTTCCACCAAGCTCAGCAGACCCGAGCTGACCTGTCCCAGGATCAGTTTTTGCTTTCTAGCCACAACCAACAGGTTATGACCCGGAAAGGACACACCCGACTATAACATCAGCCGTCCCAAGAGCAGGAACAGCAGCAGAGGCAGCAGCAGCAGACAGTGTTTATCTGTGTCCACTGCACTCTGAGCAGACAGAGATAGCATCTGATGATCACTGCAGGCTACAGAGGCCCTGACAAGATAACGCTCAGGACATCCGCATGTCCTTCCAAAGAGCTGAGTTCCTGTTCTCTCTTACCAGTGGCTGTGAAACCGCTCGCCTCTGTCTTCACCCAGCACCAAGAAGATCTCCATTTCTCCTCTCACACTGACGGATCCGCTTTAATATAACTGAGGAATGCAAACAGGCCTTAACCTTTTTTCCCCCCTCGATTGTTTTGCTGTCACGTTACACTGTTTTGTTTTGTTTTGTTTGCACAGTCAGGGACAGCCACTGCTGCTGCTGTCACTCGAGGGACTCTGTGTGGTGTGGCCTAATCACTCTGCTGGAGCGCTGCGCAGTCCGC
This sequence comes from Setipinna tenuifilis, assembly GCA_030347295.1. Lineage (NCBI taxonomy): Eukaryota > Metazoa > Chordata > Actinopteri > Clupeiformes > Engraulidae > Setipinna > Setipinna tenuifilis. The sequence continues at coordinate 13,158,876 of CM059278.1, forward strand.
ACAATGTGCCAACGGCAACACAACACGCCCTCACTTCGCCAGGGCTAGACTAATTGTGTGTGTGTGTGTGTGTGTGTGTGTGTGTATACAGGGAGTCACTCCTTTCCGGGGCATTAGGGTTTAGGGTGTGTATAACACATGTAGAAGATGAGCACACAGATTTTTCTCTTTGGTGTTTTGCTTGTTTTTTTTCTTTTGTTTTCTACAGCCAACAGAAGCATTACAAACTATTAACTTCACTTAAAGCTTTGTTTACTTGCTTCCCCCCCCCCAACAAACGTCTTTGTTTGTACATGTTGACCTTTGCTCAGATAATCCCTAGCAACAAGCCCAGCCAATGTTTTCGGTCACCCAGCTCCAGTGTAGAGCACATTACACATTACTGTAACTGTCCGCCTTAGCCGAATCCTCTTAATGTGGACCGAGATAAAAGCCTGTGTGTATAAAATCCCAAAATTAGACTTGTGGTCAGCTGGTTAAAAGTCCATTCACACACAAGTAGGCACAATTACACACACACTCACACAAAGAGAGAGAGAGAGAGAGAGAGAGAGAGAGAAAGAGGTTATATTTTATTGAGTGTCCACACACACACTTCACACATATCATTTACCAAGTCGCTGGTCTTTACACACACAGACAAACACACACAGACACATACACACACACACACACCCATACACCCACATGTGCCGAGACAATAAAAAGCTCCCAAGACAGTGCCAGAAAAAATTGAAGATATCCTGTTTCTTCAGTGAGTCATCCTGAAAATAGGAAGAAGCAGAAAAAGTCCCGCGGTGCCGGTTCAGAGACTAATTCGCATAAATTACACCGCTGCAGTGGATGTGCGCGCAAAACCTCAAAAATAAATGCCTCCCATTGATGAAGGAAAAGAAATAAATAAGTCAGCCAAATATGACTTACTCAAACCACATGCCAGCAATTCCACCCATCTAGCACGAGGGCTAGCTCACACAAAGAACCATAGAGTGCAGCCCAAGTAATCTACAGTGAGCAGCAGGGTTGCTGAGCTCATTCCTAGCCTAACAAGACAGCCTCGTTAGCGATGCAGCTAATGATCAGAGTAACTGCTTTACTGTGTGCTTACATAACAGGGGATTCCAAACACAACAAACATGACTTTAAATCATGTGGACAACAACATTCAGTAAAGTTTTTTTTTACCCAAAATGTACAGAGAAAGAAACAGACAGAGAAGAAACAGACTTCCCATACTTGGGTGCTGACTCTACATAATAATAACAGACTAAACAGTTTCCAGGCCAGTGACTTTGCTGTACTTAACATTACCTTATTTTACATCTACTTATTTACTCAATGTTTGTATCTGAAGCATTCACACAGCCTTTTGATATGTTGAACTGATCCCAGACCTGCTACACTTACCCTACCCACAGAAAAATACTATTCCTCAGAATTGTCTTGACCTTGTCTTTCAGAAATAAATAAGATCTTATATTAGGCTATTTTTATATTCATCTCCTAAGGGAGTTTGGGGGAAACAATCCTGAATCCAGTAAGACCTTGCCTTTGTCTCATACTTCTGAAACAGTGTACAGCAAAGCCCAATCCAGTCCAATCGAAATTCATCCCAAAATCTTAACATAGTCTTGCTTTTTTTCTTCAATTGGGCTTTTAGGAGATACACATCAGATGTCTACAACATCTTAATTATGTCTGAACAGCAAACATAAGACTGTTGTAAGAAGTAATATTTTCCCTCTGGGTAGCGACTCGTGAGTATGGCGCTGTGTTGTTGGGGGAGTAAGGAGGGAGAAGTGCCCGCACCTGACCAGTGTCTGCTGGCGTCCGAGCAACAGGATACCAGCGTCTGACCACTGGACTGAGGGCTGGTGACTGCAACATTAGCCAGCCTCTTTAACCAGGATTCTCTCCTTTCCGGGGCGGTAGTGCTAAGGGTGTGCTAGGCTGCAGCATTAGCCAACTTAGTAACGCTTTATTTGGATAATCCACCCACAGAGACATTACAGATGCTGTGCTGACATTTTAGTTTAATTTTGTTTACTGATTATTACCACATTAATTAATCCCAATCCCTAACCATAACCTCAACAAGACTCAGACTTTTCCACAGATGGTTTACTAATAGTCTCAGCATCTGTAGATAGTCTATTGGACTATTTATAGGGGTACCCAAATAAAGTGTGACTGCCGACTTTTTACCGGGTGTGCTGCTGTGGTCAGCTGAGGTAGAACTTCGGTAAATAAATCAGCCGACTGAAGCAGCAAAAACACAGTTTCACAATCCTGTCTACGCTCCCTTGCCCAACTGGATCCACCTCAGAGGCGAAGTGTGTTATTTTCACAAAATGCAATGAGGTCATGATTACAACCAACCAACTCTACACTGAAACTGTATGACAACTCTGCACTGTGATACTATGAATGCACTTTCGGTTAACTACCGCTGATGACAACAGGAAAAGTGAGATAAAATAAGTCAGTACAGTAAAATAGCAATCAGCTAACCAATTTACTGACAATGACCTGGCTGGCAATATAGGTCACAACAAGTAGCCTATTTGTGATTGTGTGAGTGAACTGAGTGGTTTCAAAGAGACAGCTGATAAAATTAAGAGCTACACAGATGATAAACTGGCTTTAGATGAATGTAGATGTAGATTGTATTGTAATGAAGACTGGTGCTTTCCACTGTAAAGGAGCAGTTTCACTGTGCAGTTATCAGATTATATCATCGCTGACCTCACTAATGTCAACAAATGGACGAGTAGAGGCACTCTGAGCGAGATCAGCTCACCATAATCCTTAAATCACAGAGAAAAACAGCAGGAACAAGAGCAGTCATTTTTATGGT
>CM059278.1:13166732-13234232 GCA_030347295.1 Setipinna tenuifilis
GAGAGAGAAGGGTGTGTGTGTGGGGGGGGGGGGGGATAACGCCTCAGAAACTAAGTGAGAAGCTATGAGTGTGTCAGGATGAACAAAGCATGCAGGAATGCCACCCGATAGGCTCTTGTCAAACGACAGCATCGGCAGCATCACAATGAGTGTGTGTCATCAGGGGAAATGACAGTGTGGGAACAGACATCAGCTGGCTCAGGATTGGGTTTCAGCAACACATAAAAGCTTATTGATCTGTATTAGTGTGAGACAGTATGTGTGTGAACAAACAAACCATGGATGTACTGTGTGTGTGTGTGTGTGTGTGTGTGTGTGTTGGTGCCGGTGTATGCGTGTTTGTGAAGGTATGTCTATATGTGCACGCCTGTGTTTCTGCCTGGTGTGTGTGTGTGTGTGTGTGTGTGTGTGTGTGTGTGTGTGTGTGTGTGGTGAAAGAAAATGTATGTATGTGCGCTGGAGCAGTTCTTCCATCTGAAAGTGATCACATGTGCAACAGGCCTGGGAGCTCCAGGGTCCGACCACTCTCGCCCACTTTGCATGCCTAACTACAGGCCCCATCCAGGGAAGCCGTGCCTATTCATCTCAACAACACACGCAAACACACATATACACAGACACACACACACACACTCACACTAACAAACACAAACACACATACATACACACAGACTAACACACTGGCCATGGGAGCTGTACCAATTAATCTCCACAACACACGCCAACACACAAAGGAAACCATCACGGGAGACCTCCACATCAAAGCCAAACAAGAACATTGCTTGCTTCTAGCCACATCACCAGTTCCCTAAAAATACCAGCAGATTCTCTGTCTCTCTCTCTCTCACTCTATTTCTCACTCTTACTTCAAAATGACCTTTCAGAGAGGGAGTGAAGGGATGGGATGAAAAAAAGAGAGAAAAGGGAGTGAGGGAATGCTCAGTTGGCTGTACTAGAAAGCGAGGGAGGGGAGGAGAGAGAGGGAGAGGAGAGAAACAGGAGGTTTGCATTGGAGATGTTTGTGTCTTCATCCTCTCCCAAATTACCAGTGGTTGGGAGGTGCAGTGATGTCAGAGAGAAAAAGGGATTGTGTGTGTGTGTGTGTGTGTGTGTGTGTGTGTGTGTGTGTGTGTGTGTGTGTGTGCGCGTGTCGTCACTTCACTGATGTGGTGATACACTGATATTACTTGGAATTTATACAAAATATCTTTCACAGAAAAATATTCAGTCACATATTTTTGAAAAGTTAAACAGGCTAAACAATCCATTACCACCATGCAAAACCAACGAAGTGTGGTGATGTGCTGTCTGATAAAAAAGGTACACATGCACAGCATTGTACGCATAAGTTGACTTGTGCAGTTAATTTTTTGTAGACAAACAAGTTCAATATTGAGTGGAGTGGGCGGGGAGGTAGTTACTTCCTGTTTTGCCTCTTTAATTACAGAGGCTGAGGAACCAGAGTCCATGGGAGAAAATTTTGGGGCCCCCTGAGCCCCTGTCCTACTCCTCTCTCTCTCTCCTTCTCTCTGCTACTACTGTCTCCCCCCCCCCTCTATCTCTCTCCCTCTCTTTCCTCCTCTCCCTCTCTCTCTCTCTCTCTCTTCTAAGGGAAGCTGAGCGAGAGGGCCTGAGAGAAGATCAGAGAGTGAGTGAGCTCACAGTCTATTGTCCAGACTGCACAGGAGCTCTCCCTGCAGCAGAATGCTGATTGCACAGAGCCACACTGCTCTATTGTTGGGTCTAGCGTGTGTACACACACACACACACACACTGGCCTGGGGTTTTGGCTGGGGCCTGGCTGTGGGGACAGGGGCAGGGCTAGCCATGCAAAGGATTGTGGGATTGTACTGGCCTCCATTCTGAAACATGTAAACTTCAAAAAAAAAAAGAAAAGAAAGAAAAACCCTGGTGCATGGATGGAAAACACACGCTGGGGTGGAGAGGTAAGGTGATTCAGCTGTGTCCATGCTATATGAAGACGGGCGCCACTGCATGCAAATAGTGCCACCTAAAATACCAACATGAGCATGCAAATAACTGTGTGTGTCAAAATAAACTTTTTCAACTTCCAGTTACAATGCAACAGAGGAGGAGGAGAAAGAAAGAGAGAGACAGACAGAGAGAGAGAGAGGGAGAGGGAGTGAAAGAGAGACAGACAGACAGACAGACAGACAGACAGACAGACACAGAGAGAGTACTTAGTGTTTTCATTTTCTCCTTGTCCAGGACATTTATAACTATTTTAGCCATTAAAGGCCCAAGAAGAGGCAGACTAGCAGAGGCCATAATAGAGGGAACACAGTTTCTCCATCTCAACTGCAACATCAAACAAACAACATGCCATCAGCAATACATAACTAAACAGACACACCAAAGGTCTTGTGGCATGTTACGCAAACGCATAACGTCAAAACCATGTATGATTTACTTCATAGCCACACCTGGCCTTAAGAAGCACATTCAGTGCAATAGTCATAAAGCATAAAGCTTCCCATAAAAGCAAGAATAGCTGTTTCGGGCTGTATACATGATAAATAACTTCTATGGCTGTTACACAAACTGTTTGAAAGCACTGAGATGGGGAGAGGTTTTTAGATGGTATAAATAGAACACAGCACATTCTTCAGTGCCCCCGATAAATGGAGGTGACTGTTATTATCAGCAAGCAAGCGGGGACACTAGGACAAACTGTGTGAGGAATAGCTGAATTAGTCATGTTCACTCCACATCACCACTGTGGATGTCTATTCATTTGGACACATATCCAACAAGTCAATGACCACTGTGTATACACAGTCAGAAAACATGTTTTACGGACGTTCTGTACATGTTGGTTTTGTTTGACTTTGGTTCAAATAACATGTTTTGCTGCTTGGGGTATGTCCTTTAAGCAGCCTCATCAAAGTAAGGCCAACGTTATAAGGCAACTGTGGAGGACACATTTGGAGTCCAGCAAGTGACTGCTCTGAGGGCCCCATGTGAGGATAAAGTGAGGACAAAATGGTCAGCCAATTCATCCTGATAAATACCATGGATGGTCAGACAGGACCATTCAGGTCAAGGGGCAAATGCTGCTAGCTAGTGCGGACTCACTCTCCAGCCTCACAAACCAGCATGGCTGCCAAGCACAACACACCATCTGTCAACGCCCAAGAGGAAAGAAGAAGAACTCAATCAATCAATGTTGAAACGTCTCTCTCTCTCGCTATCTCTTCGATGCGAAAGGAGACAAAAGAAAAGAACACGCGTCCCAAAGTATCGGTTTCACACGGGAGGAAGTCCCGGTGTTTTTTTGGCACGGTCCAGACATTCTCTTGAGTTGACAGAGTTCCAGCCTCTGACCTCACTCTCTCTAATTGGAGGCGTCTCCTACCCCCCACCCACACACATATACATACCCCCTCCACTTGTCATCGTTGCTGAATGCCTGACTAATTGGGGCAAGATAAACCCACCCTGTTTCGCATACACAAACAGAGAGGGGTGAGCGTCCTCTCTCTTCACTTCTCTCCTCTCCACTCCACTCCACTCAATCACTCGCTTTCTCACACTTGCAGAACGTGTGAAAAAGTGCAGTTTGAGTGCGTCAGCCGAGGAGGCCCCAAGACTTAGTTGAAAGTGGTGAAATTAAATGAAATGAAAGCCAGCAGCGGAGAGGAGGCATCCTGGAGGACGTGCCTGGTGGTGGGGGGTGTGTGCAGGGATTAGAGTTAGATAGAGCTCCCTAGTTCATCAGGTGATTGAGGTGTTGCTTATTCACAGGGCAGCATGCTGTAACCCACCATGTCATGAGCGCACAGTCAGATCAGTAGGATACCAGAGATTAGGCTTGGGTGGTATTCTGAAAATACCGTACACTGGGGTATTTTCAAAATACCAAAGGTATGATTTTTAATACCATGGCCTCCGATAGGTCACAGTGAGACATACTGGATTAGTTTGTCAACGTCAGAGTGGTAGAGAAATGCTGTGACTGATACAAAAGAAGCACGTTTTTGTATTTCATATAAAAGTTGAATTACAGAAACAATATTGCAATATAAATAGAAAAGTAAATCCTTCAGTGCTACTATGCTAGAGGTCTGATTTATGGTGATTAAAACTGGCCATACCTACGGACAGAAAGTGTAGGCTACATGTGACATATTAGGGTATCATGCCAACAAAATATCGGGGTATGAAAAATTGGATACTGCCCAAGCCTACCAGAGATGCCAACACATACAATGCAGCCAAAGACAAATCACTATCATGGTCATCATCATCATCATCATCATCATCATCGCTAAAACTGAAAATATGAAACATTGAGGTTTCAAACTGTTATGATACAAATGGCCTGTTTTACATGACATCAAGTAGGACTGAGAACATGCAACCAACCATGGGTATGATTTTTTTATCATTATCATCATCATAACCACAACAAGTAGGAACCCCAACATCTCCACTACTATAGTGATGGAGAGTGCAAAAGTGGTCCTATAGAGTATGATGATGTGTGCATGGAATGACCCACGGAATGCACACACAACCCAGACTTGTTCTGGCTCAACATGGGGCAACAGTGACTCAGGAAGTAAAGCAGCTAACAATCGTTGGGTCCTGGTTTAATTCCAGCTCCTCCTGACTTGGTCAAAGTGTTCTTGAGCCCCATACGGCTGGTCACTGAGGCCCATACTGCTGGTCTCTTCCATGGCAGCCTTCTGCTATTAGTGTATGTAAATGGGTGAATGTGAGGCATTAAGTTGTAAAGTGCTTTGGGTATTCTGCTGAGTGTGAGAATTAGAAAATGGTATGTAAATGAAGTCCATTTAGGACTGTGAACAGCCATAATCTCAACTAATACATTTGTACTTTTGGTGCAAACAGGGCTGGTAGCATACCTTAAACAGATTCCTACTTACTTAATTCTTTGAGCACATAGGCCTATTTACCATAAATCCAAACTTACTACCTTAAACTGGTCCTCTGAGGGACATTACCAGCCCAGGACTGACCACCAACAGCTTCAGGACTTTGCCTACACATCTCATTTAGTGCGTTTTTCTAGCCCCAAATAAATAAATACATAAATAAATAAATAAATAAATAAATAAATAAATAAATAAGCGGGTCGTCTGGGCCACATGACCTTGAACTGAGTCATGAACTGCCATAGGTATCCATGCAAAACCATCCCAAAGTTGTCTCAAGGCTAGAGCAACTAAGCATTGAACCTTTCATTCATATGCAGAAGAAAACGCTGGGCATGAGCGGCTCTGTTTGGTCTAATACATAGCGCTGCAACTGAAAACACTATTTCCATTATTTAAAAGCTGAATGACGACAGCCTAAATCGTTTGTGGGTATGTATGCTAGTAATTTAATGTGGTTTAGCTCGTGCTCCCAAATACTATGCTATTCCCATATCTAAATTATAGGCCCAGTGTAAGTGTTTTGCAAGGAGATAGCCTACCTTTTGAAAAAATGTGGTTCCAATAACCACAGAAATAAATTATTATTATAAACATTCCATTTAACGCGTTGGCAGTCTCTCTTATATTGAACTCTTGTCAATATAACGATAAAAGCATGAATATGTCGATATTATTTCGCTAGTATGTAGGTAGCTACAGTGTAGCAATGCTCGATCAATCATAGAACTACACTGATTTTTACAGTAATATTTTTTCATTCGCGATAAGAAGAGAATATTGTTTGATACTGTATAGCTTGTAAGGGGAACGCTATTTTGGCTTATTAACACTATCATCATGAGATCTGCATTCGATGATGTCCCCAGTTTGCAGGCTTGCTCTTATGTCGCGAATTTAACACACCGGACCGGCTTTGCCACAAACTCCTAAAATATAGCTTACTGTAGCTACACAAGAATGCTACAGAAAAACGAAAGTGGCGAGTCCAGTGGAACGAGCAGATCCGTCACATTCCGCACGGTTTCCACAATGTTCATTGAAACACATCACACATTTTCGCCAATACTCTGTCATTTACATTTTAATCAAAATGTCACACCCATATAACCCGATTCCGTGTCATTCCAAGACTAGTTAAAATAATGAGAGGAAATGCCGGAAAACGAGGACAACCTCGAGGTTTACGTTTTAAAGTGTTTGATACCCTGTCCTATAGGCAGTGATCATATAGCTAGAGCGGTGCCTTACCTCGTAAACAGACCCATCATCTTGAGCCAGCTCTCTGTGGTCAATCTAGCGGTTGCATACCCCTTTAACACAATACTGTACGATTCGGCAGTTGCAGGTGACATCATTCCCTGTGTCAGAGTCAGTGCTGCGCATGGACCAGCGATAAAACAGCGCAAGCTTTATGGGAAATGTAGTGCAACTCTCAGTCAAAGTTTAGAGGGGTATTGGTACTGACCGTGCTGAGCATTGTTTGTCTGCTTTTAGCGTAAATACAAGCAGCCATTACATCCCATTTGTTGTGGGGATTTTCTTAAAATAGTCTATTTTAAATGATGTGAAACCTAGCCAGACGTCATGAGGCTACAACTTACTCGCAGCCTAACTGAAAATATTTTAAGGAGGGATAGACTGTTTTGACAAGAAGACGTTAATAGTTCGAGACATGGTGCGGTAAAATAACACTATTTTCTGTTTTGTTTGTTCAGTGTAAGTGGATGGAGAATGGCTCAAAAGTTCTTTGGTCACTGTGCACACAGGGAGTCTAATAAAGCGAGTCGTTCTAAACCCTTATTTTCCGCTAATGTGACAGTTATATTGCAGGGTGCCATAAGTAGTGGCGAAAAACGGGGTTTTGAGAAAGTGATGCAGGGGGACAGATACACGTGGGCATGAATTTCAAAGCATGGGAACGGACGCGCACGTCAGAAGTTTGAAGACGCCATGCTCTGTACGCATTTATGCAAAGTTGTTTTAGTCCAAAGCACGCCTGGAAACCTCTGTGTAATAGGGCCTCGTCCAATTTCCCCTCACAAATAGGCCTTACAAAGAGAATCGTACAGGAAGGGTAGAATAGCTTTTTCCTGTGTTGTGAATAATTCCCTGTGATGTTTAAAGAAAAGTCACACTCTGACAGAGCCAAAGGTGTTCAGAGGAAGAGAGTTCTGAGACGTGTAAGCTACTGAGCCCTATGTGTGCTGTGTTCCCCTCACAGACATTTCCCCCACCATTTTAAAACTGTAATTAACTGGTATATCCACACTGCACTCAGCCGGCGGCAGCAAAAAAAAAACTCTACAATTAGTCAAAGGAATGAGGTGGAAGCTGTGCACATTTTTTCCAGTCTGCTGAGGAAATCATTATTAGGAAACTGGTCTTGTGTTTCTCATAAAAGACCTGTGTCCTTCCTGCAGTAGCTGCCGGTTGATAGCAAACCTACCCTGTCTGATGTTTTCCTTTCCCCAGTCACCAGTGTCATGCATGACATCTGCAGAGCCAAATCAAACACCCCATCAATTGTCATAACGCTAGGGCAGTCTAATGTTTATTCTTATAAATACTCCAGTTCCATCACCAGTCAGTCTGCTTGAATGAGTACAATTGTCATTTTGAAAGGACCCTTTGAGTTTACAGTGTGCCCTATTTTGTCAGTACAGTGTTTAAAGTGTTTTATGGGATTCACTCAGTGTCCCTAAAGTATCAATCAGCAGCTTTAATCTTTAAGTAATAAAGGTATGATTAAATCCACACAGCATAGGGAAAATTTTACATTAGAGCAAGCCTGCAACTTAAAACTATTTTCATTTCATTTCCTTTCCCTCTCTCTTTCTCTGGCTGTCTCTTTGTCTTTGTTGAATACCTTTTTTAAAGACTTTAAACTGTGCCTTAAATGGTGTACTGACAGCCCTTTTTAACAAACTGGTCTTAGCGGTGCTAATTTAGGATGAGACACAGTGGCATGAATGATGAGGTGATGACAGTAATGGCAGCCCAGCTCAGTACATCTACACTGAAGACCTCCACACTCAAGAACTTAATGTTTTTTTTTTTCTTCAAGGCGATGCACCTCCAAACCTGAGGGCGAGGTTAAGCCATGTCAAAAGTTACCTCAAATTATAGCCAGGGTCTAGGGGCAGCTTTGTGCCGATTCCAGTAAGTTCCGGGACAGAAGAACGAATGGGAATGAGCTAAATTAGAAAATAGCTCTTTCTGTAAATACACGCTTATGCCCAGTCCGATTCGGTTTCCAGTTCAATCACCCAGTTACTGGAATCATCCCCAGTCTTGCTACGGCAAGTGCCGAGCAGCAGGCCAGACAATGCAGACACAGGGGATGAGAAAAAAAAGAGGGAGAGAGAGAGAGAGTGAGCAAGAGGTGAAGTTTGTCTTCAGCGAGTCTAACTCAATGAGGTAGCCTGTCAGGCAGACTCAAATTGCTCTCCGGCTCACCAAATTGTTTTCTCAGGCAATTTCCATGAGAGGGTAAACAAGTTTATTAGTAAGGAATTTGGACTACGGCAAGGCTTTACGTTGCTGAATTTATTGTCTCTAAACAAATAGCTTGGGCATCTCCCAAGGAATGTGATTTTCATGGTAAAGCCTGAACCATCAGAAGAGCTTTCAATGCACTGCTTGTGTGTGTCTGTGTGTGTGTATGTGTGTGCAAGCATGCATGTGTGTGTGTGTGTGTGTGCGCACGCGCGTGTGTGTGTGTGTGCTTGTGCGTTTGTGTGTGTGTGTGTGTGTAAAAAAATGTTTTTCATGTCCTAGGAAATCCACACCAAAAAGGAAGTTTTAAACAATGCTGACTTTTTACAATAGGCTACTATACCAGAATTCACAACTTCCTCACCTAAGAAGTTGATAAATGGAGAAGTACTTAAAATGTAACTTTAGCCTCTGTAATAGTTCACTGACTATTACCTTAATCAAACCTTAGTCCTGACCCTAACCATAACTATACATCATATTCGGACAAGTTTCAACAAGTAGTTTATTAATTATGTAATCATCTGCATGTAGTCTAGCTAGAGCCAGACAAGTTCAAAACAAAAGAGCATTCTGCAGTTAAGATGCTTAACAAGCCAAATAGCAGCTCGGCAGTCAAGCTGTCATAGCTCATGCTAACAGGATCATTACAGAGTAGGACTATTAGTACTTCATCATCACACTAGCATCCTTATCCTCACCCCCTCCCCCTTTCTCACACCACTGCCAACACTATTAACTCCCCCAAACAAGATAATAACGTGAGCAGTTTTACGGTTGGTTGTAAAACATAGAAAGAAGACACATCTGTGTTTACATTCTGTGTAAACTATGCATGACACCGAAATTATCATGCTTTTTGCAGGGGGGGAAAAAATCATCAAACTCCTCTTATTCATGATCCTCTAATAGGGATCTGTCCAGCAGCTCAAACCACAGTTCCAAAGTCATACCCATCCCCCCTCAAATCCACAGGGGGATGGGTTGCACACTCAGGATTTATTTAGCCAAAAACAGGGCACAGACAGAATTACGAGGGATTATGGGAATATTTGGACATGGGGGGGGGGGGTATCTGGTGGAATTACGACCTGTCATGACAGCAGCTGGTCTGGTCGGCCAGGGAGACGAAACTGCACCAGTGGATTAGCACTGGTACGACCTCCACACACAGCCTACAAATGGACCTGACCACTCATGGCCAGTGGTTGGTATAAATATGACTTCTATTCTGTTTCCTACTCAGAAATACATGTATTTCAGTCAGGATATTTTCGATAAATCTTACAAAACTGGGCAGCAGTGCCTGCGGGCCTTGTAATTGTAATCTTGCTGTTGTCGGTGGCTTTGCTTGCTGGCGTTAATAGTGTCAAAGACGGGGCCCTGTCCAGACCAGTGTAACGGGCTCTTGGCAGGTCAAGAGAGGTCTGACAGGGAGCCAGCAGAAGAGGAGCTCAACCCTTAAACTGAGACAGTGAGCCCAAGATGAGGGTGGAGGGGAAAAGAAGTGAGAGAGAGAAAGAAACAGAGAGACAGGGAGAAAAGTGGAGAAGGGGGGAAGGCAGAAAGAGAGAAACAGACAGAGAGGGGTATGGGAAAGAAAGGGATAGAAGAAATAAGAGAGACAGAGAAAGAAAAAGAGAGGAATAAAGGGGAAAGAAGGACTAAATGGAAGAGGGTAGACAGAGTGAGAAAGAGAGGAGAGGGGGTGAAGGAGAAAGAAGGGATGGACAAGATTGGAGACAAACACAGAAAGAGAGGGAGGGGTGGAGTGGAAGAAGGGATGGATGGAAGAGAGGAGACAGAAAGAGAGAGAGAAAGAGAAGAGAGAAATGTTATGTTTCTGGTTGAGGGGCCTGTGTTATGTACTGCGAGCAAGCGAGAGAGAGCAGAAGTCCCTGTTCTGAGGCTTGGCTTGAGAGCATTAGTGGTGCGTAAATATTTAAATTGTCCAGGCATGTGTATTGTTTCCCTGAGATGGAAGAAATAGAGACGTGACTAGAAGAAGAGAGAGAGGGGCGAGGGAAAGAAAGAAGGAAAGAAAAAAAGACAGAAAGAAAGAAAGAAAGAAGGAAAGAAAGAGCGAGCCTACATTAAACCAACAGTAAGTCATAGGGTGTAGTTTTTTTTGTCTTTGAAAGAGTCCGAGGCAGGAGTAGTTCAGTCTGAGTTCACAGGCCCTGGTTTGTGTAAATGGTGTCTGATTGTCATTTACTCTGATCTATACCCAGGCAGTGAGTGTGTGTTTTGTTTTTGACTATAAACGTACACTTTGGCCTCGCTGCAGACAAGCAAAGCAGCCCTGTGGGGAACAGGTGGAGAATAAGTCACCTGGCTCAAGAGTGTTCTGTTTGTAATATAACAGTCTAAACTAGATCTCTACACACACACACACACACACACACACACAACACACACAGCAATGACCAGGGCCCAGCACGGGAGTACAGCGCACATGGCAGGAGCTATGCATAAGCCAATGACTCCATTAAAGTATGTAACCTAATGTGAGTGGAAGAGGGAAAGAAAAATAGAGCAAGAAAGAGAGGATCGAGAGAGCGAGAGATAGAGCAAGGAACAGAGAGAGAGAGAGAGAAAGATGAAAGTTTACCTTTAAGTGTTTAACTTTATTCACAGGGACTAGCTTCGCATAAAGAGGGAAAAATCCATCAGGGCTTGTCAGTGCATAGTGTATGTATCCTGACATCAAAGCTGTGTGATTGATGCAGGATTTCGGAACGGGTGGAAATACTGATGCCTCTCGAGCGAGAAGCAGGAAGAGGGGAGGTTTGGAGGCGGCTATAGCGAACTACCGAGCCTCTACCTACCTATGCGCAAGGCCGAGTGATTGATAACGTGTCACAATAGTGTTTAAAGAGCTGAGCTGAATTAAGTCGGGGCTGCGAGGCTATTTCCACACAACCCCTTGCTCACGTCTTAAGACCACACCAAAAACAAAGACGGCCATTCTTTCAGCCAACAGCTTTCAACGGGCCCCTATCACAACTTCAAACATTCTGTACAGTGGCACGCTTCAGGGTCTTGGGACAGAAAATAATGTGGGCATGTACAACAACAAATACATCAGGAGCTGTTCGATTTCAAGCAGGGGCTGTCTGTATGCTTAACTGCGGTTTCGCCCATGTAAACGGCACAACCATGCCATTGTACAACGTCCGCATTTTCATTACATCGGTTACACTAGCCGTAGTCTGACTTGAGTTGGCCATTGGTGCCAACAGATGGGGGGGTTGGGGGGATGCTGGTTTACGAGGTCGTTCCAATCTGGAAAACCAATCCCCAGATTCTGATCTGAAGGCCTACTTAACTTAACCCATAATTCCCCAGTCTCCAAGGGAGATCATGACAGTTCGACTGCTCTGAGCACTTTAAAGATTGCATATTAATAGGTTAACAGCTAGGTCAGTCCATGACTGCTCATACTGACATTGCACATACACAATGTTCCCATTAGGAGCATTGCATTGAGTGTGTGTGTGTGTGTGTGTGAGAGAGAGAGAGAGAGAGAGAGGAGAGAGAGAGAGAGAGAGAGAGAGAGAGAGAGAGAGAGAGAGAGAGAGAGAGAGAGAATGTGTGTGTGTGTGTGTGTGTGTGTGTGTAAGAAAATCTACATGCATGTTCCCACATGAATGTGTGCATGTGTGTGTGTGTGTGTGTATACATGAGAGTCTGTGTGTCTGTCTTAAACATCTTTAATGTCAGCATAAACTAAAAACTGTTCTGCTTCTGCAGTTACATGGGTTGTTCACACTGAGAGCGAAGGAGAACAAATATACCCTATTCAGGCCCTGCCTGATCCACTCCAGACGTCTCCCTCACAGTAACGTCCCTCATACTCCACATCGGACCCTTAATCCAGCCGGTGCTCGTGCTTCTAATTACTGTACATTTCTCCCTAGGGAAGCCCTCTGAAAATGTCTCAAATATTCCCCCAGTAAAACACAGCACGGTCCCGATTATGGTTTGCATGAAGGTTGAAGACAGGGCAGAAGTAGTTACTGGGTTTTGAGTTTCTGTCGTCTTGGCAAAAGTTTTGGTTGGTGTAAGTATGACTGAGTTTTTTTTTTTTTTTTTTTGGTGCCCCGCTTTTGAACGTCTGAATTTATTGAAAAAAAAAGAAACTAAGAACCAGAGCTGGTTTATGTGTTACAGATCTTATTGGACTCGTGTTGGACAGTCATTTACAGGAAAAGCCATTCATCATTCTCCCTGAGTTTGACTGAGTAGGAATGCAGAAACATCGTTCTTCCATAAACACATATCACACATACATTTTTGCTCAATGAAAGTGATGGAAATTCAATTGTCCTAACCCCAAACTACAGACCGAAGGGGTAAAGGTAGCTCTTGGAATAACTTCTAAACCTCAGAGCCTGTTTGGCCCAGTGACTATAAACATGGTTGATGAGTGTATACACACCACAGCCTAGGCAAAAAATAATGAAAATATGATCTCGGGGTCAGCAGCAGTTTATATCTGACACAGGCCAATGACAGGGAGAGCAACAACCTTTACTGCGGATCTGATTCCCTCACATTTAATATTATCTGCTGCCCTCTCCTGGTAATTATTACACTGCAGATTAAATTCTCCCCTCAGTTAGCTGCACTACTGCTAAGTTATTTCAGTGCTTTTTGAGATGATTTTGTAAATTCCTTCTTCATTTTTTTTTCAACCAGCTTCCACGGTGTAACACTCAAGATATATTGGTACACTCAAGATATATTGGTACAAAACTTGTGATGCTCTACTTAAATCTATCACAATATAATGCAAAACATTGTGAATATGAATATAATTCAAATTTGCATTCACAGAGCTGGTAGATATACTGCACTTCAAGTTCAAGTATAATATACAACAGGATACTGTTCTACCTTCCAATGTTTCTGCACTATAATGCACTATCATTATCCACAACTCCAATATCATAATCAATCATTAAAGATAGATATACAATTAGAATAAGGATATACAGTTTGTTATGTATGACTTGACTGTCACATACTATGTGCATCTTTTAGTGTTACATGTTGAATTGTCTATTGTGTAATAGTAGCCGTCCTCAGGTTTCACCTTTAAATAATTTCAGTCACCCAATGAACTGTTCACTAACAGTGCCTTCTCAAAGTTACCTGATGACATGCTTACATTCTGCGTCACAGCAAACTTCCAACACACCACATGAGACTCTGAACAAATGGTGAGGTCAAATTTGTTATTCGGACCATTACCTGTGTCTAGTAATCCACTCTTATTATCTAAAATTTCCTGTTACACAACCTGTCTGCTGAACAGATTAAAATAAGACTAGCATACTCATTTAAAAGTAAGTGCTTTGACTCCTGTCTCCCTGTCAAGGGCCTTTTTAATGCTGTTTGTGAAATGTTTACAGATAGTGGATGCCACATAATTACAAGTTACAGAATGCATAATGGTTTTTCAAAAGCCTATACTTTGGCTCAGTTTCAAAAAGACTGACTGAGGGCTTATGAGGACATTGACCAATTATATGTCTGTATTTGTATGAACAGCTGTCAGAATTACACTGCAATGCAGAGTATGTCCTCTCATTCAACTAGAACAGAACAATAACACATTTAATCTAAGACACACTACAACACCTGACATTTTCCTAAACCAGGAAGACTGAAACTCTCAGTCTGTAGATCTGGGTGTCTATACAACAGCCTTAAAAGTACTGATTTTATTACTGTAAAACTGCTGATTGTATGCAATACTGATTTTTGACATCTCATCAACCACAATGTGAATAAGATGTTGTGTGTTACAAACATTTTTTGATAATACCTACTGGGCCAAAATACAAAGGTTGGCTCAAATGAGGGGAACAATTAACACGAAGTCATTTTGTTGTATTAATCTACAGTATGTCACAAAAGTGAGTACACCCCTAACATTTTTGTACTGTTTTTTATTATATCTTTCCATGGGAGAAGTCTAAAGATATAACACTTTTACAATGTAAAGTAGGCAGTGTACAGCTTACACCTACTTTACATTGTATCAAAGTGTTATATCTTCAGACTTCTCACATAAAAAGATATAATTTTAAAATGTACAAAAACGTGAGGGGTGTACTCACTTTTGTGACATACTGTAACTTAAGAGTAGGACTGGCCAAGTTGTAGGCCCAACCAGAGGTGGGTTCAAAGTCTTAACATTGGTTCTACTTCTGCACATCACAAAGAGGACTTCACAGATTGGCTTGTCCACCTGGTTAAGGAGTTGTGCTCATTAAAGTCAGACCGTTTTGTAAAAGGCGGGAGCAAATATGTGGTATGGGCTATTATTCTCTGAAGTTGGATTACCCCATTCCAGACCAAGTCCACCTAAAATTTGCCTCTCAAGAGCGATCGTGCAGCATTGGGGGCATGGCAAAACTTTGCAAGGCGGTAAGATGTTTCGGTTAAACTTTCTATAAAGCTTGCATTCATAAGGCTCATATAAACATTCATCAAGGGTTATATTGCTCTAATAAAGCTTAATAATGGTTGAAATTAGTATTTATAGTTATTTTTACATACTTATGACTGCATTCATAATGCAGGTAAAGCTTTATAACCAAGAATGTACTGTGTCACTTGAAGTTGGAATAGGGCTTATGACATTATAATAAGTAAGTATAGATAGTTATGCATTATAAGCCTTTATGAGTGTTTACAGTCTTGTGAATGCCAGCTTCATAGAAAGTGTTAGTGATGCTTCTAAGCAGTCCTGTTCAGAGCCTGTGGTGTCCACTCAGCGACGCAGCACGGTCTTCAGGTGCGTGAGCTGGGCCATGTTGACGCTGCTGCCCCCACAGACAATCATCACCAGCAGGCCGAGAGGACGGGGCAGCCTGCCCTCCCCCTGCAGCCTCTGGATCAGACCAGTGTACACAGCAGCCAGGGAAGCCCCGCACGCCAGCTCCACCAGAACACGCTCCTCATCTGTCACACACACACACACACACACACACACACACACACACACACACATGCACATATGCATACATACACATACACACACATGGCGCCACACACACACATACATACACACAGTGGGACACAATTTAAGCATTTTCACATACAAACACACAACTTTGGTGTTTAACACAGAGATACACAAAACACACAGAATTTAGGATACACTACACACACATACAGGCAGGGTTTATATTACACACAGACACACACCCACATACAGCACACAATACACACAGTGGGTATAGGGTATAGAACACGTAAAACCCCCACCTTCAACACAAACACACAGACACACATACACACACACACACGCACACACATACACAAACACACAACCTTTCATTTCTATCCTTATGGGGTACTCCCATTGACTCCTATTATAATATAACTAACGAATGCTAAACTGTGCCTACACCAAACCCATCCCTAACCCTAACCTGTCAGTAAAGCAATGTTTTGGCACTTTTTGTTTTATCAGTAATAACAACATAAAAAGAAAAACACTGTTAGACTAGTGGGAAACACAATTCGTTCCCCACAAACCACCGCTTGTCTAGTTTTTCTATCTTAGTGGGGAATATTTTTAGCCCCATATGTGTAGGTTTCACTGATGCACACACACACACACACACACACACACACACAATTTAAGCATTTTCACATACAAACACACAACTATGATGTTTAACACAGATATACAAAAAACACACACAGAATTTAGGATACACTACACACACATACAGGCAGGGTTTATATTACACACAGACACACACCCACGTACAGCACACAATACACACAGTGGGTATAGGGTATAGAACATATACAAACCCCACCTTCACCACACACACACACATCTATAAGTACACTTGTAAGTACATTCTAGGAAAATAACACTCCCACATCTTTGTCAAAGCACATAACTCTCCAGAGTGACTTTTAAGGTCATATGGCCTTTTTTGGAGCTAGACAAATATGAACACTTTGCTCTGCTCTGTAAGGGGAGGAATTCTTGGACATTCTGTTGAGTTATTCCAGTTATGCCGGTACAGCAGTTGGTAAATAACGTCAGCATTTTGGGTGAACTGTCCCGTTAAATCAATCTGAACATGTACGCACACATACACACAGGTCCACACACACACACACACACATAATCAGCAGTTGATTTAAAAAGAACTTGCATGGATATATAGAGCACTTTTTTTCTCATCTGTCTGGGCAGCACAATATAAAGACTACACTGAAACCTTAACAGGCTCGATCTTTTTCAAAAATATCCGTCGGAGAGTGAGCAAACATCTGCAAGGCCTTGTGGCCAGCCCGTGTGGCCGAGGGAGGCATGTCATTATGGGCAGCAGCCGGGAAAGTGGAGACAATAACATCTCACTGACCCAAGAACAGCTCCACGGCCTCCAGTGCTTCCAGGTCTGTCACCACCTCGGAGAGGAGCCTGGCCTCCTTGCTGTAGTCGAAGGCCTGCCTGCACACCGTCTTCGCTCCCAAACATTTCGCCTCACTGTTAAACAAAGCAGTCACAGTCTATTAAAACAGACTTTAGAAATATTCAAATATTTATATTAGACTGTCCACTTTCATATTCAGAGCTGGGACTGAGTGTTTATAAGTGTGCTTGTGTTACGGGCAGAGGACACATGCCAGAATACAGAAGGCACACCACACCATCGTGTAACTTTAATGTCTCTCACAAAAAGGATTACAGGCTTTTAGTTTTGGAGCTTTCTCTTGTACGCTGTCCTTTACACATGCACACACTTATACTCACTGGTTTACCGACTATCCCTCTCCAACTTTAACAGGAATCTGTTACAACTGCTTCGTCCCTTACCTGGTGATGTCAGACAGGGTGACCAGCTGCCCAGCTTTGATGGCAGCGTTAAAACAGTCTGCTCCTACAGTCTCCATGCAGAGCACCGGCACATTCTCCCACCCCACCTCTCTCAGGCCTTCCACCACCCCACACAACAGTCCTCCACCCCCTACAGACAAAACTATAGCCCCAGGCTTCTCTGGGAGAGAGGCCTTCAACTCCCGCACTATACTGGCATGACCCTGCCTAGGAAAAACAGAAAGTATCAGTTACATCCAGAGATATATGAAATAGAAGAACTGTAACAACATAACAGTTATGAAGATACTGTGAGAGAAGTGACTCAGTTTTATTACTTTTTGTGACTGTTTATGTGAGAGTTAAGTTTTTAAGCAGCCATATAGCAGTTAATTAACCACACAGTTGGGCAAATGCTCGGAATTTAAGTTGGAATCACATAACACAAGCAAGTTTAGATAAACGTTTGCTAAAGTTACAGCACACCTTTCTTTTAATGGCAACCATCAGAGTACGGCACAGCACGCTTACCAGAGGAGGGGGTGATCAAAAGGAGGCACGAATGTCAAATTCTCAGATTCAGCTAGACGCAGAGCCTCAGCATTCGCATCATCCCAAACCTTTTAGATATGAACAAGAACTGGGTAAAGAAGACAGTATCAACAGCAGATAATGGTTTGGCTTGTTTAAAGCATCTTACAGATGTCAAGGGTGCTTTCCTAAATTCTAGCAAAACCTTACTGGCATTTGGTATCCCCCATTTTTTTTTTTTTTTTGCTATTCCTCATTTTTTGGGGATAAGAGAAAACTCTACCTTTAGGGCATCAATATGAAACAAGGGGTCGAGTAATCACAACGGGATACCTGCCAATGATGGTCAATGAGACCACAAATAGACCGCACTCATGGGCTCTCTCACCTTGCCCACCACTTTCACTGTTGCCCCTTGATCCTTTAGCTTCTGCACCACAAGCTCTGGTGATGATGTGGGTATAACAATGGTCGCTGGGATGCCAAGTTTTCGTGCTGCATAAGCTGTAGCCATGCCAGCATTCCCCCCTGGCAAGAGGCATATATCAGTGTAGTCATAGTATTATCCCACCCATTACTCCATACTGCATGGCTTACACATTACTCAATTCACAGTAGATGATAGGTTCATACCTGAGGCACAGACTACTCCTTTAGAGCCCGACTGAACAACCTATCAGACGGGAAAATACATGTGATGTATATGTGTTTCAGTAAACGCAACAATTTTCAAAGGGTTTTTGACGTAATGTTGTTATCCAGATGCCTGGGTATTAAACACAGTTCTCTATGTCAACACTGGAGGCACCGGTCTGCCGGAAAACGAAAACAAAACCTTTTCCCAAAACATTAAAACGGGACATAGGCCTTATCGCTGCCGGGCTCACAGCAGTGAAATCCACGGTTTACCTTTTGGCACAGGTGTCCGATACCGCGGATTTTGAAGGAGCCCGAGGGCTGTGAACTTTCCATTTTCAAAAGCACAGTGGTCCCTGCTGCTTTGGACATGCTTATACTCTCAAGTAGTGGTGTGTTGATATGAAAGCCCTCTGGATTCGACATGGTTCGCCAAATCTCTGGAATCAGGGTTACGCGGTATATGAAAGAGAAATATTTTGTCAGTTTCAGGTTTTACTGTAATATCTGTAGTTTCTGCTGCAGGTACGTATATATTGTTTTGGCTTGTACCAGCTCAGGCAGCTGTTGCCTTGACAGAAATTCATAATGCATGTCATATTCTTGTACCAGATTATTGGTAAATCTACCATTCCATAACACTATTCAAATCGCACGACAGAGCAAATCGCCTTTCTCAGACTTACCTTTAAAATATGTTCTGTATCGTGAGTTGTTAATATGAATGACCCTTCAGTTTAGTGCCCTTGTAGTTCAAGGTTCACCTATTTAATTTCGCCGACTTTTTATGATCCTGCACTCGCACAGAAGAAGACAGCTATGGCTATTCTTGAGTTTCATACGCCCTCTGTTGGTCAAAACGTGAAATTTCTAGGCCTCATTTGATGAATTTCTCGTTCAAGTGAGAAGTGATGTGGGCAAGCTATAGAAATTTTTCAAGTGTTGCTGTGACGGACTATAACAAACAGACAACCCCATCTGCCCATTTTGTACTTACTTTCCACAGACGTACAAATAAAGCATCTTTGTCTCCCAAAGTAATTAACACTATCCCACAAAGTTAAAAGCTGTAGGCTGCCCCAAGTACCTGTTTAAAATAAGTGTAATTTTATTCATATTTTCATTTTTAGCATTTTTAGTTGGCTCTGGTGTTGTAAAACAAAGCTCTTTTTAAAAGCTTTTAAAAATGGCACAGCCAAAAGGAAAACCAAAACCACACACAAAGTATTGTCATTGTCCCATCCTGGGATCTCTTTTATTTTATACATGTATAGGACACCTTACATAAATTGTGTATTGTTGTATGATGCCACTCGACTCAGCCATTGTGTCTCCACCACTTTTTATTTCCAGTATTCAGTTGCAGAGCAGTTTAAAAGCATTACTTCGATTGTGCATTAAATAAACACTGAAAACAGGAAAAAATATAATACAACATACGCATTCCTGTCTAAGTATTTTCGTTTCTTAAAAAAAGGATTGTGTAAGGTTACAAGTTCAAAATGGAGGATCTCCCCCTGAATACAGTATGTTCATCATGTTTTGATCATTAAGGAGACTTGACCACTATCTGATAGTGTAATAGATTCTGGTTCCTTTAAGTAGTATGTTGTTCCTTAGTTGTTAATTGTCCTCAAGAAACCTCTGATCACTTCTTCCCTGTCAGTGTTCGCTTCACTTCCGCACACATTCACAAATTAACACGTACACTTTTTCCTCCCTGAGTCACATCCTCTGTTTCCTTCAATAAAAACTCTGTTAGTTATCCTCAAGAATCACCTCCTCCACCTCCCACTCCTTGCCTTTGGTTCCTTCCTTTTCTCTGAGTCAGCTCCTGTGCTCCACTTCACTCTCCAACCATTTCCTTTCTCTCTCTTCAGCCATCTCCACACACACACACACACACACACACACACACACACACACACACATACACATACATTCGAGGACATCCTTAACATGTTTACCTCACATCACCCACTTACACTCTCCTTGTCCCCTCCAACACACATCCTCCACTTCCACTCTCCTAGTTTCCTCCAAAAATATATTCCCACTTCCATCTGTTTCACACCACTACATGTTAACTGTACCAGCACAGATCATCTGAGAACATGAGTAGAAAAATACTGACAAAGCTGCATGATTTGGTAGAGAAAAAAAACAACAGGTTCAGCCATATGAAAGTAAACAGCCATGAAAGCAGATGGAGTACTAGTCTTTATCTCTCATTCTTTATCTTCCTCCCTCCCTCCTCTCCTCTCTCTATATGTCTTCCTTTTTTTCTTTCTTTCTTTCCAAATGCATATGTATGAGGCACCCCTGACTCTAGCCTCCAGCCCAGGCCAGGGCACCCAGACATGGGGCGCTGTGCATGTGGGCATGGCCCTCTCCCTCCCTCCCTTCCTCCAGGTGTGCCCAGTGGGCACGGATGCGCGGAGAGGGCAGTGCCCCCGGGGCAAAGCTGCTGTCTGCAGGTGTCAGTGCATCAATCCCATCGATCACCAGGCTGCTCACAGGAGCTTGCGCTTGCATACAGTGGCAGGCAGAGGGCGCTATGCCAATGAGCGCTGCCTGGGCTTGATCCTGGGATACAACTACAAGAGAAGGAAGCAAAGAGAAAAAAATGATTTAGTGTGGGAATTAAATGACACAGATAATACAATTTTGAAGAATTCACCTTTTAAAGCAACAGTCAAATAAAAACATAAACCTTGTTTGTTGTATAGCAGCTATATAGCATCTGACAACCATCAAAACAATTTAACTTTACCTAAAGGTTTGTCACTGAAATGCATACATTTTTAACATAACTGTGCTTGGCAAGTATTCCATGACAGCTATATGGACAGTCCAGTCTCTGCACTGTTGTGTTGAAGAAGAGGATAGTTTTTTTTCTGATCGTCAGATATGGGCTGACCATTGAGTGCTTGGGAAACACTAGTGCTGTTCCCTCTACTCACCCCTAGCAGATTGCGTGGCACATATCCTTCCTTGTCATTTAGACGCGCCCACCACCACTCAGTCTCGCTGTCGTCACGGCGACGCAGCACAGTCAGGGCGTCCCCCTCGTGGAAGGAGAGCTCGTCGGACGACTGCGCCTCGTAGTCCCACAGGGCGTAGACCAATCCCTTATTCATCACCCCCAACTTCTCCTGGACACCTGGGAAGAGCAAGACAACAGAAGGAAACACAAGGAAAGACACAAACAGAGGGAAGGCAAGAGAGACAGAGTTAAGAGATATGGAAGAACAGATGGTCACCCACTGCCATAACCAAACCTATAAATCAGACATTAAATGATGCCTCACTAATTACCTACAACTGCCGAGTAGCGTGAGACCTTAGCTGTGTGGGGAGGAATAAATATCTTTGGCTTAGCCTCCATCTGGGAGACGCATGAGCCAAACCCCTTGAGGGAGGTGATGATGGGTCTGAGGAGATCCTCCCGAGGACAGCTTCAGTTGGGGAGAGCTGCCGGAAGCTTTAACTAGGTCTAGAGTTACAGAACACAGTTATGAGCTGTGTGTGGGTGATACCCGCTTGCAGGAGAGCTGTGACAAGGAGGTGTGCTTCCACACCTCAGCTTGAATCCACCGTGTGCGTGTGTTGCTATGTCTGTGTTGCCTTTTTATGCTTTTCTCTTTTCCCTTTTTCTCAATAACACTATCCCCCTTTACAGATATAACTTTTTAGTTCACAACTCAAACCCAAAACTTTATTCTTGCTGTCTCTCTGTAAGTGTGTATCTATCTACCTCCAGGGGTGTCGAAGTAGCAGGCCCTGGTAAGCCAGATGCATGAGAAATGTAAAAAGGAAGGGGGGCCCACAGAGACTGCTTGTGAATAGAGCCCAGAGTTAAGAGCTACAGCCCTGTCTATCTTTCTCCAACTTTTTCAATACCCCTCTGACACACAAACACACACACACTCACACAGACATACACATACAAATGCAACCACACTGTCTCTCTCACCATAGAGGAACTGGGAGCACTGGATGTAGCCCTCCTCCATCTCTTCACACTTGTCTGCAGCCGTCTCCACATCACTGATGGTCGTAGCAAAGATGGCTGCCCCAGACTCCACCAGCAGCTTGCAAAGGTGCACACTGTTGCAGGAGGCAGCGCAATGCAGAGGGGTCCTGGGTACGTACACACACAAACACACACACATCAGTTCTGCAGTATGTCCAGGGTTGCATTAGAAATCGTCATTTCATTTTTCGTTGTTTATTTTCAGGATATAGCTCTGCTACACTTATCAACTTGTTAATATTACTAATTATTCATAAAACTTCAAAGTGACAGCTGATGAAACACAGAGAAAAAAGCACACATCTACTATCTAGTAATGCAGAGCCAAGACAAACAGATCCCCACATCAAACAACCATTAGGCTCATTACGGGAAGCATCAAGCGCGTACAGTACTGCCCAGGAAAGCTAATCCTTTTCCAGAGAGGAGGCAAACATCATTGGCCTTACCATCCATCACTGTCCGCCGCATTGACATTTACTCCAAAGTCCAGCAGGAACTTAACGATATGGTGGTGTCCGGCGCATACGGCGTTGTGAAGTGGAGTGATGCCCTCGTCATTTGGTGTGCTCGGATTCTGCACCTGGAAGGTGAAAAAAAGGTGAGATTCAGATTAATTAACTGAATATGGGCATATTTCAGAATAGAGGATGTTCACAGAGAAATGCGCATATTCCAAGTAGAATTCCAAAAACAGGCATTTCCCTACTTTTGTTACTCATACCTGCATTTACATCCTTTGTGAAGTTGTTGGGTTAATACCAATGACCATTTTATGTCAAAAGTCCAATCGTAAATACCAAAATGTTGACATAAATGACAAAAATGTTAACACGTTCAATACCTATTCCGGCCAGTGTATATGAATGCTATGGGCGTTGTACAGTAAGTCTTACACATCACTTCTGTCTACTAATTCACTACATGTTTATATCATGTATCATGTCAACATCTGCCAGAGTGAAATTCTTTGTGTACATAAGTATACTTGGCCAGTAAATCTGATTCTGATTCTAATGTCAGATGTTTTACTTCTTCCTGTCACAGTAGGACACAGACGGCTGTGTGATTACCTCATAGATGATTCTCTGCACTAGGTCAAACTCCCCCTCCAGAGAGGCATCGAGCAGCAGAGCCAGGGGGTTGAACTTCACCCTCAGGCCGTGGCCTGTTCGCTCGGAACCTGGCTTCTTCAGGTTGGTCCGTTTGGCCTGCAGGACAAACAAAGCACAGATGGGTGATATCAGTGGTGTGCATCTTTCTGCAGAATCTGAACGCTAAAACCAGATATAGTTTTTCCCACATTTTAAATATTCTCAATATCCATACAGAGATTTTAACCTGTCACTTAATGACCTCCAAAAAATCTTTTTACTATTGGTTTGTATGAAATAATAAATTCTTGACTACCAACCTGCTTTATATTTGATGAAGTCTCAACTAGAAGTTATTATGAGGGTTATAATTTTAAAGCTTCTGAATTCTGGCTTACCATCAGAGGATTTGGCCATCCTAAGCGCCAAACTACATTTATCACTGTCTCAGGTGCTCTGTCTACTCAAGAAGCTAATTCAAGTGTGCGCTCAAGGGATGTTGGTGTTTTGTTTTTGCCAAGCGCAGGTGTTTGTTGTTAATTGCTCACACATG
This sequence comes from Setipinna tenuifilis, assembly GCA_030347295.1. Taxonomy (NCBI): domain Eukaryota; kingdom Metazoa; phylum Chordata; class Actinopteri; order Clupeiformes; family Engraulidae; genus Setipinna; species Setipinna tenuifilis. The sequence goes on from CM059278.1 coordinate 13,190,857, forward strand.
TGAGATGATGCCAGTAGCCCCAAGTCTGTGCAAAAAGCTCTGACAGCCAGCATAATGTCACGACAATATGCTGACTTCCTGACGCTGTTACTGTTGGCTACTAATATGCAGTAAGGATAATGTACACCCACACACTCCCTGGCTCTCCAAGGAGGACACCTGGCTGGCTGAGGTGTGTATGTGATTAAGTCATTGGTCAAATCCAAGTGTTTCCTCGGTCACAACATAGTGCTCCATGAAGGAAACAGAACAATGTCTAAATCAGACCCTATATAGTGGACTATATAGGAGCAAAACAAGGTAAATGACACCCCTATATAGTGCACTTTATAGTGAACAAGTGAATGTTTCCCACACGGCCATAGTCTGTAGGAGTCATTTGACCTGGTTTAAACCCGCACCATTTGCACCAGATCTAATACTAACAATCATTTTTTTATATCCCCTGTGTACTTGTATACTCCCTGTTTTAATTTTTTTTATTCATGTTTTATATTCTGTTCTTTTATCACTGCTTTTATTCATTTTAATGTGTTTTTTATGCAAAGCACTATAAAATGTGGTATATAAATAAACTTTCCCTTGCCTTGCCTAATACAGTCTATACTCAGGAGTCATATTGTCAGCCAAAGGGGCAAGAGAGGATAAACAAAAGCTGCTTCTCCAAAATAAACACAAACAAACAAATAAAAAAAACAGCACTCAGTGCACTCCTGCACACTTACACCTCATCAAATATGCATGGGGTCTGTGTTTGTGTGCAATCGCATGTGGCCTGTCAGCCAGCTAAAGTGGCCCTATGAAAGACCCACTGGCGCTAATGTTAGTGCTACAGCTATCGGTGTTTGGTAGCTCGTCAAATACCCGTCGCAGGTTAGGATTGACTGGCATGCGCTGCTCGCGCCACATTTTACATTTCAATTTGGGACACGTCAGGGGCTAATTACGTCCCAACTTCCTTTTTTTGTGGTTATTTTCAGCCCACTAGCCCTCTAGGTGCTATAAATTTGCACCATTTAAATTCCGTCTGGATGTGAACTAGTTCACATTTCAGATTCCAAAGGTCACAGGGAATCTGAAACAAAGACAGGAAGTGTATTTTGGGGGTGTTGAATTTTGCTGAGGCCTTATTCTTTCCTTTTTACTCATGAACGAGTTTTTCTCTCTGATAACACAGGCCTTACAAATATTACTTTGGTTAACTTCCTTCACTAACATAACTTTAGAGTGCTCAACTGAAAGTCAGTTATCTATCTATCTATCTATCTATCTATCTGTCTCTCTATCTGTCTATCTGTCTCTCTGTCTGTCTGTCTGTTTGTCAGTCTGTCATTCTGTCACTCACCGACGGGCTCGGGGGTGAGCTGGGCTGGGGCTGTGCCTCAGGCTCTGCAGGGGGGGTGATGGCCTCTGGCGCTGGGCTACTCTGGGCGCTGCCTGGGCTAGGCTGGTGGTAGTGGTGGTGGTGGTGGTGCAGATGTTGGTGGTTGTTGTTGCTGTTGTCCTCTGTGGTCTCTGGGGCCAGTCTGGATGCCTGAGGAGGTGCAGGTGGCTGGGTGTCAGCAATCTGTGCGCTGGGCATCGCGTCAGGCACAGGATGTGCCAGCCTGTTCTCGTTGGCATCCGAAGACGACGGAGGTGACCCAGACAGTGGGGGAAGGGCAGCATCGGGCGTGGGCACCTCCACACAGACAGGTGGCATCGCCAGGCTGTCGGGCACCGGTGCGTTCCCATTGGTGGATTCGGCCTCGCTGATGATCATCGGTGGGCCCATGTAGCTGAGCGGGCTGTCCGGTTGGTAGAAGGGGGTGCCCACTGAGCCAGGCTCCATGCCCCCCGCAAGCGTGTTGAAGCGCTGGTACAGCAGCTTCTGGATGTTGGGGCCGGCGGGGCCCTCTGGCTCCGTGATGGAGCTGCGCTTCTTGAGCGGGCGTGGTGCGTTGGCCAGCTTCCTGCGGAGCACCTCCAGGTCGGCATCGCTCTGGTAGCGCAGTGGAGAGTGGGCCACTGGCGTCAGCTTGGTGGGGCTGAGGGGACGAGGGATGTTCTCCACGCTGGGTGGGGGTAGAGGGGCGCCCTCGGCGTCGGTCTCGTCCCTACTGGTCTGGTGCTGGAGGGGGGTCGGGGAGGGAGATGCGGAGCTGGAGGGCAGGACTGGCTTTCCATACACTGGAGAATGGTGGGTGATAATAAAGGAGATTTGTTTTGAAACAAGCACACCAAATTAGAGAGCATTTCATCAAGACTTTAATTATGTAGGCTCTTATCTATTTGTCATCATTGTCCTGTTTGTAGAATAAAATAGATTAGAAATTAGATAATAGGTTACAAATAATCATAGAACGAAAGAGAATTGTTTAAAAATAATCAATCAGTTCCACCATCCCTCCATTAACTTCTACTAGCCTGTGGAAGTCTGTGGAAGTCAATGATACCTTTCATGGCTACATTCAAGGAGCCGTAACTCTTGGACAGTATTTTTGCCGACAAACCCAGCCTACCATGCCTGTGTCCAAGATGTTCAGACACATACTGTGACACGTGACGCTATGAGACTCACCGGCCTTGACTGCAGGCCTGCTGCTGCTGCTGGCGTAGCCCTTGGCGGCCGGCTGCAGGTACATGTGGTAGATGGAGCTGGAGTTCATGGTGGCCGGGCCCTTACGCGGTGACTGGGGTCGCGACCCCCTGTCGGTGACGAAGGGGCGCACGGCGGCTGCCAGCGGCGGGTCGGGCCTCTCGACTCCATGGAACATGGGGGAACCGCCGCCTCCGGCCGAGGGGCTGGGGGGCACCGAGATGCGCTGCTGGATCTGCTGGGAGGCAGAGCGGGCGGTGGGGGGCGAGCGCTGCCAGGCCAGGGTGGCGGGGGCCGAGCGGGGCAGGGAGCTGGTGGAGCAGACGGTGGAGTGGTGGCCCGCGCTCGGGTATGTGCCGTAGGTCGGATGGGGCTGCTTGGACAGGGCGGTCACTGCCCCCACCAGCCTGTTCGAGTCCAGGCCCTGAACACAGGACGGTGAGAACATATGTACAATTAGCATATTTCTTTATGCTTTTCTATATGCCAGGCAAGATTTGCAAGATTTAAAGACAGTGCACCTGACACTCCCAAAACAGATATATGTATATTTAGAATCTAGAATCAGGCTTCTAATCTAAACCTTAAGAACTAAGCAGCAGAAAAATGCAATAGCAAATAGAAAAATGCAAATATAAAACATCCAAGAAAGGGTGAATTTATTTTATTATGCACCAATATGTGTAGTTGTTCCCTTATGCATTTACTTTTTGTTATTACATCTTAAAACAAAGTTCTACATGCTCACATAACCAACATTGTTATTATTCTCACAGCATGGCCTCTGTTCTGTTATGTGGTAAGTCGTACTGTAAGTCTCTTACACAACAATGAACAAAAAGGTTCCAACGTGCTTTTGCTTTTTTCGAGGCCCCTAGGTCCTGGTAACCATATACAGTACCACCAATAATCAAGTTCAGATAGCGGGCAAAGTCTGTTGAATGTTAACCAGCATGGAGGCATAGGAAACAACGAGACAAAAGCAAGCGGTCTTACCTTGTCACCCTGCATTCCGACGGCCACCTTGTCTGGAGGTACGAGTGGTGGCATGCTTTTGGTGAGGGCTGGCCAGTTGGCATCGTTGGCTGTGGAGTGGACGACAACAAGTGAGCAGAACGGAGGAGGAGGAAAGAGAAAAGAAAGGGATGGCAGCCCTTTTGACTGCATTAAAGCAGCCTGGACAGCCTGTTCTGTTCTTGGGAGGCAGTCACTTATGGATTAGGTAATTAGAGGATTAAGCACTGAAGGTGATGTTAGAACACTAGGCTACTTTTCAAACAGAGAAATTGGGTTGAAATTTGCTAGTAAAACTGGTACTCGCAAGAGAGTGCATAGCAGACAGACAGAGAGAAAGAGAGAGAGAGAGAGAGAGCAAGTAAGAGATAGAGTGATACAGAAAGAGTGAGGTGGGCTCAGTGCAGAGTGAGGAAGATGTGTCTGAAGCTGTGAAATGGTTCTTGACAGCGCGGTTGAGATGTAGTTCGAGAAGATCCTTTAAGCTGTCAGCCAGTGGAAATGGAGCCGTACTCACAAGCATAACTCACATAAGCACTTACACACAAACACCCACACACACACCCACATGCCGCCAACTACACATACTCACAGACATGCGCACACAATCACACAAAGACCATCAGCTTTTAGTCAATTCATTAACCGAGTGCCCCCCTCCCCACTCCCCTAATCTTAATTACATCTTAGGGGCGAATCTACTGAGCAAAGAGCAGAGCTGGCGAGAGAGCTGCTGGGTGTTTGTGTTGCACACACACTCTCTCCTGCAGACAATCCAGATCACGCAGGTTCAGCTAGATTATACACTCCTGTGGCTTACCGCCATGGCTCCTCCTGTCTGCGTCTCTACGAATAGACTTAGACACGTCCCTTCTCTGCCTCCCTGTGGTATTGTGTCTACATGTCCTATGGCTTCCATATTATGGAGTAGTATATGTGTTATGCTGTATGCACAATGTCGGGCTGATGGTAATTAGCTGTCTATGTGTCCCTCTACACGCTGTGTACTGTTCTTCTCTCCACAGAACTTTCAAGTTTGTTTCTCTTCAAGTGCTCACTGAGCCATATTTTGCTTTTAATCAGGTCAGCTACCAATTAAAACAAAACAAATAGACTCTAAAATCTTTAAGAAGACATGGGGTGAGAATATTATCAACAAAATAAACCCAGCCAGTGGGCATGAGTTAAATTAGAATGTGCTTTCAACAGACTATATGTCTGCATTCTGGCTGTATATCTGTCTTGTTTACCTCTTGGTTGCCTCAGGGTTTTTTCATTTTCTTTTTTTTTTTTTGCTCACAGTAAGAAAAGCCTATTGAGTCACTACCACCAACAACTCATGAACTTTCTGTATAAAGTTTCTAAGTATAAAAATACACCCTGTTAAATTTTGAATGAGCTACAGTGCCACCAGGGAAAAAAAGAGCTTAAGTGTCAGAAAAAAAAGATCTGACCTTCATGCCGTCAAAACCATTCTTTTCTGGAAGTGACCACCGCCCACAGGACCTTTCACCCTCTCTCTGACCCCACGCTTTCTATTCTTATTTTTTCCCCCATTTGTATGTTTGTTTAAATAAGCTGTCGTTACGTAAGGAAGTAGTCACTTCCCTGCATTCAGTGGTGAGTCTTATTACTGCCCTTCTGAGGTAAGGCTCTGAGTCACATTACGGGAGTGTTGGCAAGACCACCATGTCTCCAAAAACAACAAAAAAAGGAACAAAAGATGTGGGGTCTATTCTCTAATGATATATAGAGCACTAAGAAAGTACAGGGTTAGTGCATTTGATGGGGCACACTAATGATGCTCTTTCTGTAGCATAAAACTGGTTAAACTACAAAAGTAAGTACAAATCAGCGAGTGAAGAAGCTATATTTCTTATGTGTATATTAGGTTTTCAGTACTACATGTTGTCTAAACATTATTACAATGACTTTATTGTAATTAATTGTTAGCCTGTGTGTGTATAACACTAATGTTGATTGTGCCCATGTTTGTTGGTGCACATGTCTGTGCTGTATACAGTACTTCAGTTTTTTAATACTTTTTATTTTTGGCAAAATAATTTATGTTTGTTTATATGATTAGCCTGATTCCATTTACATATACACAAGAACATTTTTGTGTATACTGAAATCATGCAATGTAATTCAATGGTATGTGTGAAATAAATGTAGGTAAATGCCACATATAAATATATGTGCATTTAATACCTGATATTTACATAAAAACAATATACATGCTTACATGTAGTGGGTGTGTCAATGCATTCACTGCATGATTAGTGTGTTTGTTGGTGTATGTGTGCTTGTGTGTGTGCATGGATGTGTGTGTGTGTGTGTGTGTGTGTGTGTGTGTGTGTGTGTGTGTGTGTGTGTGTGTGTGTGTGAGTGACTGCGTACATGCATGTATGTGTGTGTGTGTGTGTGTGTGTGTGTGTGTGTGTGTGTGTGTGTGTGTGACTGTGTGTTAGTATAGACCCCTGAAGTCCTCCTCCTGTCTCCTGATGACTCACTGGAATCGGCCCCTGTGGGGTCTGTGGGGGCCCCGGGCCCTTCTGCCTCCTCTGGGGCGAGCGGCAGCAGCGGGGGCTCCGCTATGATGTCTAAATCTGACACCTTCCAGGTACTCGGGGGCTTTCGCACACTCCCCTCCTCCTCTGCTGGGACCACCACCACCACCACCACACCCCATCATCCCATCCAATGCAAACACATACACATCCATAGACACACACGCACGCCCACACATCAACACACGAGCATGTAGACCCAGGCAAATGCACGCACGCTCATACACACACACACACACACACACACACACACACACACCAACCCAGCGATCAGAGGGAAACAAAAGATACATTGATGACAAAAAAGCCACAAGGACAAGAACAGGGGAAGGAGAAAAAGTGGGCCCACAAACAACAGAGAATACACACAAACACAAGAGAGGAAGGTTAGCCAGAAGACCAAGCAAAGGAAACAAAGAAGCAAATTAAAAAAACTGTAAGAGATGATTTTCTTTTCTTTTTAGCAAAGAGTGAAAACAGTAGCAGATGCACTTAAAAGCAAGCAAAGGATGTTGTTTACAGGGAGGCTGGAAATGCTATACAGGCCTTTGGCAGTAAACCGATATTTAATCACTGTCTAACATTCCAAGATGGAGAGAAGCTAAGAAAGAACACAGACTAGATTCAAGGGCAGTTTACACCGAGTCCCTTTCACTCACTGAAACAAAATAAGGGAGTTCCCTTCCAATAAGATCATAATCCTACTATTATACTATAATAATGGAAGAATTTAGTTGCAAAGACCTTGAAGTCCATTTTTACAAGTATTCATATTCATTCTTAATTGTGCATTTCAGGTGATACCAATCAAATTCCAGTTGGGTTGTTTTATTGAGTTAAAATAAAAACATGCTAACTCAATTTAATAAAAATTACTTAATGTGCAAAATAATTTTCAAAATACACAAATATTTACTTCAAATGGACTTTGCATCTGCTATGCATCTGGACTATGCATCTTTGCATTTGCTCTTTTTTTCTGTAATGTTTAGGAGGTTCTAATATGCAGACATCTACTGCTAACTGTTTCCATTTTCCTTTTTTTTTCCTTTTTTTGACCGAGCAGATGGCCAAGAATGAGACAGAGACAGAGGAGAAGGAGGACGGGGAGACTCACCGGACTTGGAGCGAGCGTGGTTGACCGTGGCGGTCATCGCGAGCGACTGCGGTTTCAGGGGGTCGGGGGGCAGCGCATAGCCCCCCTCCTGTCTGCCCTGCACGGGCACTTGGATGTAGGGGCACACAGCTGCCACCCGACCCGAGCTGCCCGGCGCAGGCTGTGGGGATGGGGGTCCGTTCATCCGGTTCAGCTGTGGGAGAGGAGAAAGAGGACAAGGAGAAGTCAGCACAGCAGCACTGCTGAAAGAATGGGTGGTCTGTTTTTCCTTTAATCCCTCACTAAGGTATCACATAAGGGATATATTCAATTTATCTTTGCTGAGTTTATGGCTGTTTTTATATGTGTGTGTGTCTGTGGTGTGCCTGTGTGGTGTGTGTGTGTGTGTGTGTGTGTGTGTTTGTGTGTGTGTGTGTGTGTGTGTGTGTGTGTGTGCGCGCGTGTGTCTGTGTGTGTTTGTGTACGTTTGTGTGTGCATGACCTTGTTGTTCTGTTAGCTGTTCTGGATAAAACATCTGTTTACATCATTGTAGGCATCAGTGTATAGTCATTTAGGTGTCTGCTGTGGCACCTACCATGTGCATTGTCATCGCTATGTGTGTACTGGAGTCTAACCAGCATCTGTGTAAGCATATCAGCATCTGCATTATATTAGTGTCTCATTTATCATCAGCGTCAGCAAATGTTACTAAACTGCATTTAAAATTACTCCTGTAAGACTATCTGAATTACCATCTATAGTGTCCGCATTACTTGCCTAAGAACATCTGATTTGTTATCTAAATCGGTGTCCACACTCTGTATACTGTTCGTGTTCTGTAGTATTAGTACCCATGAGAGCATTTCATCTCAACTTGCACCTACATTGTATTAGCATCCCATCTCAATACGCATCAACATAGGCATCTGTGTTTGTGTCCCTGTATATATCTGATAAAGGTCTTTCAGGGCCTGTGTTAGTTACTGTGCGATGGCCTGAACTAGCGTTGGCATTGGTGTACAAGCGTCCTGCCGGATGCTCCTGGCCTTACGCTGGCGGGCTGAGGGAGACGTGCCTCGGCTTTTTTCTTGTAAAGGCGCTCGCGAAGGTCACCGATGCGCTTGTCCATCATGGACACCTCCATGTTGCGCTTGTTCAGCAGCTCCTTCTGCTGCTGCAGCTTGCTGCTCTGCTCCTGGTTCAGCTTGTTACGGATCTGAGCGGGACAGTCAGAGAGAGAAAAGGCAAAAAAAGAGACAGAGACAGAGGGAGAGAGGGAGAGAGAAAGAAAATGAGAGACAGAATGAGAATGACAGAATGACAGAAAGAAAGAAAGAAAGAAAGAAAGAAAGAAGGAAAGAAAGTGGAATTTGGGTAGAAACAGAAGAGTTGGGGGTTTACAGCCAAAGAATGAAGAGTGAAAAGAGAAGAAAGAAAAGCAGTAAGAGAGAAAGGAAAGAGAGAAACATATATGAATACATGTCAAGGCTCAGGCTGTTAAGCACACACAAGCAGGCGAGCATAAGGGGCAAAAAAATATGATCACACTCTGCTGAGGTTTTCCTCAATTCTCCATGTTCCATTAAAAGATAATAGCTAGCAGGTTTGTTTCCTCTTGTTCTGCCCTTAATAGTATATGCAGAACCACCAAAGAACATGTTCAACTGCCTAAAGGCTGAACGAACAGTTAAAGAGTCAGTAAGTTCCTTAGGGTGACTTTTCTGGACTCGTTAAAGCGTGATCATGTGCTGTTTTTGGAGTTGGAGCGGAATAAAAGAGAACTGTTCTCTAAATGCCCTTAAAATGCTGGCTTCTCCGGCTTAATGGGAGCCAAACCCAATGGAACAACATCATGTGAAAACCAACACAAAAGAATAAGGCAGGGGGAAATTGGTGTTTCATCAAATACGCATCAAACATGACGCCACTCTCTACTGACACCTCATCGCCAAAACCAGACAAACGAGGCAATATTGCTGAGTCATTTTTCTTTCCTTCTGCAGGTACAGTACAGTACACCTCGACTGTAACAGTCAGCTCCAGAATTACATGTGACATTTCGAGATTCCAAGAAGAGGCATTCAGCAGCACACTGTCGCAAAGCTGTCTGCAGTGTCTGCCAACCAACCCCTGAACAGGTGCAGCCCAGCCTGGTTATATCAGTAGCACTGCCATGCAGCCTCTATGCCGTGTATTCCAGCAATGTGATTACACGGCATACGCCTTAGGCTCTCCGTGGAATTTTCTTCACAACACAGCAAGGTTATATATCTGATCTGAAAGTTATAGACATAACGTCTACAATGTACTTCTACAATATGGTATGTAATATACAGTACTTGCGCATCCTATTATGCTGGGATTTGATTTAACTATTCATAACTATTTAGTATTCATGATTCATGCATACTAAAACTAATTTATGTGTACTTAAATGTGCAAAGAAATGCTGTACTGCATAGCAATTATGGTTTACTGAACCAAATCATTAACAAAACGGCAATTATACATAACTAAAAAGTGTATGTCTATACCTAATTACGTATTATATAACATATAAATATATATAAATATATATATAGAATTGTAAGTGTTACATATATGAAGCTTGTCATATGTCTACATAAAGCACATCCAGGAATACCTGGCAGAAGAAATACAGTATCTCAATGGGACCTTCCTGGTTTAATAATGGAAAAATACAATGAAATGCATACCTGCAGCTCCTGGTAGAGTTTGCGTAGCTCCAGTGCAGCGGCCCCGCTGATGGGTCCTCCAAGGGGCTGCAGGCCGTTGAGTCGCCCCCTCCGCAGGTCATCCAGCTGCTGGGTCAGCTGGTCCACCTTTAGCACGGCCTGCTGCAGCTCGGACTGCTTCTCCTGGAACAGGTTGCTCACGTGCTCGATCTCCGCCGCTGAGGACATACACACCAAAACCGATATGTAAGGGGGGGAACTGAGATATGTATGTGTGTGTGTATATGTATGGGTGTTGTGTGTGTGTGGATATTGTGTGTGTTTTGTGTGTGTTTTGTGTGGTCGCAGTGGTATCTGGCTAAAAGCTATGTGACCTCGTGAGAGTGAGCCAGTGTGATGATGGGGAAAGGCTTAATGTGTCCCTGCAGACAGATGCTATCTTCATTTTCCTCTTTCTCTCTCTCTCTTTCTTTCTCTCTTACTCTGTCTGTCTCCCCCTCCCTCACTCAATCTCTCTCTTTCAATCATTCACTCACTCCCTCTCTCCCTCTCTCTCTCAATCGTTCACCTCCCCTCTCTCTCTTTCGCTCTGTTTCTCTCCCTCTCTCTCAATTATTCACTCCCTCACTCTCTCTCTAAATCATTCTCTCTCTCTCTCTCGTTCTCTCTCTCTCTCTCTCTCTCTGTCCCTCCACTGAGTCATAACCAAAAAAATTGATACAGCCAAAAGCGAAGGCCAAACACGGCAGGCGTGACACCCTCAGAATGTCACTCCCCTCCAAGGCTAACACTCACACACCTCCCAGCTGTTCCCTCCCTCCCTCCTTCCCTCCCTCCCTCATCGGCTCCAAACATCCAAAATGGCCACCGCCCAAACATCGGGGAGGGACGCCCTCAGCAGCAGCTGACAAGGCAGTTTAGCACTCGGAACAATGAGAGCAGTGACTCTGCAAACAGCTGCATGTAGGTGTCAAAACACACCAATTTAGCCACACACATACACATATATGCAGAAGCAAAAAAAAACAGATAAGTGATTAAGGACAAAAGACTCCACAAGTCTTCAAAGTCTCAAACAGTACGGGTGAAGCGTGAATGAGGGGGCCACTGGAATGATGCTCTTGGGTGTGACCCTATGCTCAATGTTAGATGAATTCTTTGTCAATTATGAGGACCTCAAACCTAAAAATAAAGGAATAGATGCTGCACAAAGCTATTTTTTCAGTGTTAAGTGAAAATATAGATGTCTAAGCCAAAGTATTGTATTTTAAAGCAAGCTCACTCTTACATTACACTTAGCAGCCACTTTTACCAAAAGTGACTTACAATAGAGGACACAAATCAAGCTACTCATGGAAGCTAAGAAATCAAATCAAATCAAATCAAGGCACTGGTACAAACTACTTCACATGCTTCTTGAAGGTAGGAAGGCATGACCCTACTCTTGTAGTAACTGGTAGCTTGTTCCACTGGTAGCAACAACAGAGAAATGCTCCGACTCCGACTCCGACCAGTTTCATTGACCACTTTTCTCCTCTCTGTGGCACTGTATAAATTGAGGAAGCTATACATGTTATACATACAGACAGACACAGGCTATGTTCTGATCACGAGGGTCTCTGTCTTGTTTTCCTTTCTCCCTATTCACTGCACAGGGTATAAAATCCAAGTTAACTTCACAGGGAACTGGATCGCTAGAACAGTTTTTTTTGGTATGCCCTTTTAATCTCACGTTACCAGGGAGACGTTTAGATTAATGAGACTGCGTTTGCGTCAACATCCACTCAAAATTGTCTTAAATATCCACAAAGAATTTTACTCTTAAAAACTAAACAAATAATACATATTTCCAGCTGTCTCACATAAGTTTCCCCATGGCCTACAAACAGCATTTGCAGTTCAAAGTGTTTTCACCGTAATTTAAAAAAAATGATAGTCTCTGTGTACACATTCTCTTGGAGGAATACCGACTGTCAGTTATAAAATATTGAGTCAAAACTGGACTATAAAAGTGGCAACATTGGGAGGGTTGTGTCAGCAAATCAGTTAAAACGTCCGATGATGTATCCATGTTCACTACCTCCCTCCGCCCTTGTGCAGTTCCATTCAGACTGAGCATTTTTGTTCCCTGCTGATTGGAATCATACTTAATATGAAGTCCACTTCAAAGTGAACTAACGGTCAGTCGGATCGTACCCAGAGGCATAATGTGCAAAATATGAGGCAGTATGATAGGAAGCCTATCACGGTGTGTATCGCTGTCCTGTCACCTATCCCTGTCTGGATAAAAGCATCTGCTAAGTGTAATGCCACAAAATGTAATGTAAGGAGTGCAGCTAAAAAGGTGCTCATGTGCCCTGCTGCTGGCTGGTTGAAAAGCACGTACACAGGTTGCCACTGATGATCTTGCTGCAGTCTACTTGGCCCCTCATGTGTTTTTTTGTGTGTGTGTGTGTGTGTGTGTGTGTGTGTGTGTGTGTGTGTGTGTGTGTGTGTGTGTGTGTCTCTGTCTGTGTCTGGTGCGTGTGTGTTGCGGAGCACATACACAGGTTGCCACTGATGATCTTGCTGTTGTGTACCTGGCCCCTCATGTATAATTTGTGTGTGTGTGTGTGTGTGTGTGTGTGTGTGTGTGTGTGTGTGTGTGTGTGTGTGTTGCGGAGCACATACACAGGTTGCCACTGATGATCTTGCTGTTGTGTACCTGCCCCCTCATGTATATTTTGTGTGTGTGTGTGTGTGTGTGTGTGTATGTGTCTGTGTCTGGTGTGTGTGTGTGTGTGTGTGTGTGTGTGTGTGTGTGTGTGTTGCGGAGCACATACACAGGTTGCCATTGATGATCTTGCTGTAGTCCACCTGGCCCCTCATGGCGCGCACCTTCTTGAGCTTGGCCTCCTGGCTGTCCACACGCTCCTTCAGACGCTGCAGCTTCTCTGCCTCCGGGGCCGACTGGCCGCCCCTCCCGTCCTGCTGCTTCAGATAGCGCAGCCGCTGCTCCTGCAGAGAGGGGGGCGGGGAGGTGGTGGTGTAGGAGGTGGTGGTGGGGGGGTGTGGGAGGGAGGGAGGGAAGGGGAGAGAGAGAGACGCAGAGGAAAAGAGAGGGAACGAAAGAGAGGGACACAGTGTGGGAGAGTAACAGAGGAGAGAAGTAGGAAGGGAAGCAGAATAGAGGAGAGGAGGGAAAAAATGATCAAGGAAGGGAAGTGAGGAAGGGAACAGAAATGGATGAAAGAGTATAGAGAAAGAGAGAGAGATTGAAAGAAAAAGGGTAAGGGAGAAAAGAGGGATGCAGATAGCATTGGAGAGAAAACAGCAGGAGAGGAGAGGAGAGGAGAGGCGGGAGGGAGAGATGGAGAAAGGGGAAAACGGTAAATTACAGATGGCGAGGGAGAAAAACAATCACAGGCAGGCTCATGCGAGGTTGGGAGGCACTCTTATGAGCATGCACAAATACACATAAACACAAGCGTGCGCACACACACACACACACACACACACACACACACACACACACTCACTCACTCACTCACACACACACTATACGGTTACACAACACACATACACACACACTATACACAACACATGGGAAAGCACACAACACACCTCAGAACGCACAGAGGAAAGCTGTGAGAGAATACGGAGTCGTGGAACAAAGGAAAAGGTAGAATTTAAAAAAAGGTAGAGGAAGAGAAAATGGACCAACAGAACAGAAGACAAAAAAGAGAGAGAGGTAAATGGCTGGCCTACACCAATTCTATTAGATTACAACACCCTAATGTTTCAGGCCTCCCATGACATCATCGCCAACATCTGACATTGCAACTTGGCTGCCGCTGAAGACAGCTAGCGTACTCATTAGGACCGAAAATATCTGTGCATACGGAGTGAAAATCGACCACGGTGCTCAAAGTGACCGAGGGCTCTGATGAAAACGACCCCAAACGCATGAAAAGGAGAAAGACAGCAGACTGTTGCAAACACATGTGCTGACTCGCCTGTTCTAGCCAGGTCCAGAATGAGCAAATACAAAGCCATGCCTGATGGACAGAGGGAGAGAGAGAGAGAGAGAGATGAAGAGAGAGGGAGAGGGAGAGAGAGAGAGAAAGAGATGGAGAGAGAGAGGGAGAAAGAGAGAAAGGAAGAGAGATAGAGGGACAGAGAGAGAAAGAGAGAGAGGGAACAAGCGAGAATGGAGCATAGAATGTTGACTCATCAGAATGCTGTGTTAAGTCAATGAGCAAAATGACGTTTTTACTGCTAAGCAAACCCAAAAATGTTCCGCACAGACACAGACACGGGCATAAATCACACATGGACCAAAATGTTACTGAATAATACAAAATTCACACACAGAAAACCAAAACACCCAGCTAAGTAATGTTTTCTCTGAGTCATACTGACATGAGAAAAAATGCTACGGTGAGGCAAAGTCAACATAAACAACAAAATATACTAAAAGATTACCTTCTGAAAGGTTGACTTTGATATAGACGTAATCCAATTTGATTTATAAATGAAATAGCTGAAGTTGAGAAGAACATTTTCACGGTAAAATTTCACAACACACTTCTAAGGCTTCTTCTGAGGACCACATAATTCCAGTGTGTTCCAGCTCAATTTCCCAGCAAAAATGAGAAGTTGGAGCTCCAGCATAGAGAAACACACCTTTGCTCCACCCCTCCCTCCCTCCTATGATTTTGTTCTCACTCATGAATACACACGTACACAGCTACACACACACACACGAGCATACACACAGTCCCGCACGTTCTGGCCTCCCCTTTCCTACCAGCTGCAGCTCTGTTGCTGATCTCATTTCCTGTGTCTGTCGGATCACTTCCTGTTGTTCTTTGGAAAAGAGCTCCATGTTCCTGGCACCATGTGCCTTTAGCTGTGATATAAGCACTGCGTGTAAGCTACAATGGCAATCAGCTGTTACGCACCGAACTCTGGTTTAAGTAAACCGTTACCTCATGAACTATCGTCACACAGGGAGTGTCAGTGCGCATTTGTTATGGTGGATGTGAACCATCACATAGTGACCTTCGAGGCTGGACCAGCTCTCACAAGACTATGAGTAAGACAAAGATATGAACAATGTGACTGCTAGTAACTGTGGAGGGGAGCAATAGTTGTTTGTCTTTCTAGAAAAAAAATTGTGGGTGTGGAAAAACACATCAGTAGTTCGAATGAGGGGAATTAAAGGTTAGGCCCGCTACAGTCTAAATTGGTTGGCTTTACACACAAACAGCATTTATCAAAAGAAATGAACAGGTTATGAACATCTAATATTCATTAAGAAATTAAAAAATACATGTCACAAGTGAAATCCAACTGCAACAAAAAAAAGTCTTGACTTAGATGTCTTGACATCGACAAAAAACGTAACTGTTATATTTTGACCCATATCAAAATGTGTTCTCAGTCTGCTATTAAAAGACAATACAACTATAAATGTAATTTCACATGATCTAATTCATCATAGGTTAGTCAGAGCAGGGTGTGTGACCTTTAACCCAGTGAAGAGCCCTGCGGTGTACATGCTGTAACTCTGTCAATATACAGTAACATACTGTTATTCCATCTGTAAAACAGTAGGAGCCTTCTCGTCAACTCTGACCATATGAACACGGCCACGGTCATGGTCTCCTGAGCACTGTACATCAATGTGTTGAAAGGTCACCTCACTGTAGTCATTTGCCCCGTGGCACTCGTAAACACACACAAACACACATGTACACACATACACACACCATCACATATGTATACCCACAAACACACATAAGTACACACACACACACACAAACTCAACACACATATGTACACAATGTACACACACATTTGCACAAATACCCAAGCACACCAACACCCACACACACCCACACATGAACATGTGAGTTGACATGTATCAATTCCAAATGCCCCAAGGAATATCTAGTGAATTCCATTAGCTAACACATGACCATCAACACAAGGCTCTGTCCTTCCTAGTTCACATGCCAGCGTTCATACGTTTCACATGTGTCACATGCCCATGACTCCACTTACACACATGCTATAGCCCCCGCTATAACATAAATACACTCACACACACACACATTCGTCGGTGACTCCACTTACACACATACCACAGTCCCCCTTTGTAACATATACACACACATTTCAGTAACTCCACTTACACCCACACGCACACACACAAGCACAGGCCTACTGTAGTGGCACTCCTACTGGCATTAGTGTATTTGTGGCCATGGTCGATATGACATAGGAGAGTGATTTATTAAGCAACCCTGGAGTGCATCCAGCTGAAAATGGCTTTGCTAGCAAATGCACTACAAAACAAACAAACAAAGCTCCAATGGCCCGAACAATTAAGTGTCAGAGACTTCACCAGGCTTTGCAACACATACTGCATCAAATGTACAGGTCTCAGTATTACTTCAGGATACATATCTGGATCTGGACAGGAAATGTACAAGGGGAACAGAAGTAGGGTAGTGTAGAGTTTGTGTTCATATGTTAACACTTCCTGGTCTCCAGGAAAAAAGGAAACTGAAAATGATTGTGTTTTTTTGTGAAGTCAGCAAAAATGAGATGTGAGTGCCAGTGGGAAAAAAACTTGGCAAAACCCTTTAAGAATTACGATGTGATTCCATTTTTTTAATAACTGTTGCCTCATCTTATAAAAATGAAGATCGATTAAATGCAACTGGCTGTGGCTATCAAATCCTTGGGTGTCAATGTATCGATTATGCGAACTATGGTTGTTCCAAGAACACTCGTGATCCTTGATCTGCGTTGTGAGCGATGGTTAGTCATTTTAAACACTGTAAACTGGTGACATATGCCACCTTGCTTTGTATTTTGTTATTTTCACTGTCAGCCATTGTAACAGACTTAATATACAGATATGATGTGTCTGAAGTGGAAACAACATACCTATACATTTTATTGAACAGAATCATAGGTCCGGTCATTCAAACACTCATTTAATTACTACTAGCCTTATTCTATTGATTCTTCACAACCCAAGTCACTTCTTTTTTTCACAGCAACCTGTAGAACATGTGGATAGGCTAAAGGTAGGCACAGGCCTCCTGATTCTGAACCTCGTTTGTGATACAATGAAACGTCTGGGCCAATTGCAGGTTGTCCAAGGTAGTCGGAGCCAGTTGGGGTGCTCATTCATAACATCAGTAATCATGTTTGTTGGGGAGACCCATTTGAATCTAAAACTATTATTTCCATTGTTGGTGCAATTCTGATTAAATCAAATATATTTGATTTGATCAGTATCAGTCTGTTCTATGTTGTCATGGTTGTGATTATGACACGGAAGACCCCTATATTTTCACCGTGTTAATGTGTGTGCTTACAACCCACTCAAAATCACATCTTCACCCTGTGGATAGGTTTGATGTGCTCAGTCGCATTCTAGTTATTAAAGACTCAAAAAATTGGGAGGTATGATCCTACCTTAATATATTATAATAATAATACTAATAATAATAACAATAATAATAATAATAACTATCTTAACATAATTCCACATGACTACTGCTACTGTCATTTACACACTCCATTGATATCTTAATGAAGGTCATATACCGTGTGATGGGCGGGATATGGACCTACTCATAATGCTTCTTTTTTTAGATTTGAACAAAAACAAAAAAAAAAAATCCCAAAACAATGTTACAGAAGTACTGAAATGAACTGAACGAGGAATTGCAATCTCAAAAGGCAGCCAAATTTGGGGAACACTTTCTGAAAATGCGCATGTAATCTGATTGTCTGAAAAAACGAGCGTATAAAGTGGGTGAATAACTCAAAGGAATAAGTGAGTGTTACCTTGGCGACGAGCATCTGTTGCTGGGCCTCGATCTGCTGCTGTTGCCGGGACGCCATTTCCTGCAGCTCGGAGAGGGTGAGCTCCACACGAGGGTTCCCCACCTACGCACAACAAACACCAACACACATCACTTAGGCTCAACCATGCATATAAAGACAGACATCAGAACACATGCACTAACACACACACATACACACTCTCATCCACACACACACGCGCACACACACATATGCACTGTTACCCCCCACCACACAGACACACACACACCAAACCACATGTGGGCGCACATAGAGTAATGTCTTCCCCAAACACTGCAACACTCAACCATTTTTTGCTTCACATCCCAAGATATACACCAACTGTTGTCCACCTACTGTGAACAAATGTGCGCTCTTTTCATGCACATGAAATAAACAGATCATTCGGAACACACACCTACTGCAGAAACACACCTGCCATTTCATGACAGGCCCGCTTAAGAAGGGGCGAGCATGGCAGACACAGGGCCATTAATAATACATGGCATTAATAATACATGGCAAAACCACAGAGCCTGTCATGTCATGAAAAGAGCTATCCTGATGATCAGACGCAATAGCCACAGGAGGCTTTTCCCCAGCAGGCCGTAACTACAGTGGTGGTTAATAACCCCACGGAGCCGAGCTAGGAACCTCACTGGTGCCCGCAGGGGAGAGGCAATCACTGGGCTTCATGGCTGCCGGCAAAGCCTATATATAAGGTGCCTCCTCCACTTTTTCTTTTTTACTTCTCTTCCATCCTCTCTCTCTCTGTAACTCTCTCTCCCTCTCCTTCAGTCTCTTTCTCCCTCCCTTTCTCTCCCTCTTTCACTCTCACTCTCTCTCTCTCTCTCTCAGTCCCCAACCCTACCCTATCCACAGTCTCACTTAACTGCAGTATAAATATAACTATGGCGTTCAACACCCCTTGCCTAAATCTTGTTAGTGGGGCCCTGTTTGAGAGCACCAATTGAAAAAGGCATTAGGCAAAATGTGCTCCCCCTAAACAGACCCATCATGCGGATTAGCCCTTTCACAGAACCAATACAATAAAACAAACAGAGAAGCTGCACAAAGCAGAGAGAGGGGCTCGTTACAAAAGCCTCACTGGCCCCTGTTGCGTCGGTCAAAGCACGCACCAGCGAAAAAATGGTCAGTGTACGCAGAGTGAGCTAAGCGAGGTTCACGATACAAAAGGTATGTGCAAAGCCCTTTATTTAATCTCCCACCGACACCACCACCATTTTGAACAAAAAACATCCCAAACTGTACACAGCTGTCAACAAGAATAACAAAAAAACAACAGGCCCCTGCTTGTTTAGAGTGCACTGGCAGAGGGGCCGAACACTGGCAGCCATAGCTGGAGCAGCAGGAAATGCCTGGAGTGGCCAACAGGATGGCCGCCACCATTGCCACGTCCTGTCATTGTGTCCGCTCTCACAGCTCACACCAGGAACAAGTTACACTCCAGTCATGGTCAGACGCTGGGGTATCACACTCTGTTTCACACATGCAAAACCACATAGAGACACAGACACACAGACACAGACACTGACTTAGACACACACACACACACACACACACACACACACACACACTCACACACACACACACAGACTCGCATACACCCACCTATCCCCGCAGACAGACATTCACCCTTACTCTCTATCTTTCTCTCATTCTCTGTCTTACGCACGACACACACACACCTATTTTCTGTCTCTTTAACTCCATCTTTGAAAGAATCCCACGAGCCTAGTAAAATGTCTGCATATGATCATGGAACTCTAAACAGCCAAGCCAGGATGCTTGTGGCTCTGAGCTCTAACCTGGTTTCAGAAAACACCTCTGTGGGGAAGTAAACCTGAACCTTGTGGCCCTCAAGGCCCTGACTCATCCCATAATAGCCCCTTTCTATTTCTGTATACTTCTGTCTTGACCACTTCAGGAGAAAATCCTTCTACCCTATCCTCCCTATGTCCCTTTCTCATCTTTCTTTCTTTTTTTGTCTTTCTTTCAGGCTTTCTATCTTTCATGTCTTTTTTTTTGTTCCTTCATTGCTTCTTTCGTTTCATGTCTTTCTTTTCTTTCATTGCTTCCTTCGTTTCATGCCTCTTTCTTTCTTTCTTTCTTTTATTTCCTTCCTGGCAGGTCAGGTCAGTGAGTGACCCGCCAGGCCGTAACCAACAGCAGCAGGGGAAAACAGGAAGTCTTTCTGCGGCAGAACAGAGGGCTCCCACTGCAGCAGGAAAGGGGGTCACTCTTGGGTTTGGGGCGGGGGGGTTGCATAAGTCCTGAGGAGGCCAACACCTGGTGACTCATTTTTTTCTTTGGTTGAAGGGTGCGGGGGCTGGAGAAGGGCTGGCCTGAGCTTTGACAGGGACAGGGACGTTCATTTGGCAGTGCAATATGAGACACAGCCACCGCCACCACCACCTCCAATGTGGACCACCATGATAGAGAGACCAAACACACTGAGCTGTTTCTCATTCGCACCTTGTTTTCTGTGGATCAGGTTCTCTGTCTCAACTTTCACTTAGAATCCCCATCTTTTTATTTCTTTTCTTTTCAGGCTGTATCCTTTTCACTCTCTAATGCTCCTCCAAGACAGAAACAGAGGCTATCTCTTAACGAGGAGAAAGGCAAGCATACCTATGTGTGTTTGTGTGGAGGGCGGCATGGTTCGGTTAATGATGAACAGAGAATAACCCCCCACCCACCCACAAATCAAGCTAAAATCTAGTGGGGCTTTCCTGTATAATTAAATCGTCATTATTGCCCTGGGAATTGAAGATATCCCAGTGGTACCAGCATATAGGCCCAAACACTAACAAGGTTTATCCCCTCTGAAAATTTTACTTACATTCTTTTTCCACACTCTCTTCTAACCACACACACACACACACACACACACACACACACACACACACACACACTTGGGTAGTGGTGTGGAACGCTGGGTCACTCGCTCCCTGCAGCTAATTCTATTTCCATCACATGCACCATTGTGATTGTTTCAGGGCCAATTCAGATAATGGGCAAATGTGTAAGGCGTGTAAGCACTTTAAAAACATTACATTGGCAAAATCATACAAAATGATAAAACAAATGGCATTATTCACACACACAAACAGCCAGATACAAAATAAATCACATGCAGCTCTCCAGAGATGGAGCGGCCTCTGCTAACACTGAGTCAGAGAGTAGACAGATACAGATGTGTCACTCATTCACTTACTCACACTCACACTCACACACACACACACACACACACACACACACACAAATAGGTGTGTGCGCTGTTTCTCCCTCTCTTTCTCTCATGCAGATAAGCACACAGAGCTCTCTTTCTTTCTCTCTCTCACACACACACACTCACACACACACACACTTACACACACACACTCACACACAAACACACACACACACACCTAAAATCTGTGACACAGCAAATGATGTGTGGGCTAAATCTCTGTGCATAATTAAATTATTGAACCCACCTGTTAAACTCCTAGCATACTGGCTAAACTGGCTTAATAACACATAATGGTTATTAATAGTTATTAATTTACTTTTACATCTGGTTGACACGTCATGGCAGTCACAGTGTCTTGGCATTTTATCTCTAGTCAGCAATCTCACTAAAAACGTTTTTTTTTTTGCACAACAATCATTCATACATGAATACATTTGGCGCCCCATGCAATAGCAGACTGCATTACTCCAACGTGCCGAATTCGTGAGAATTTTTTATTTAAATGGTCAGGGTTACCTGGTGTGAATCCCAGGTGATTCTGCATGATCGGACTTTAATTTTGCTGCATTGTCCTTCAGCTGTGAATTCCTGCACAGCCTCGACGTGGTTCCATTCCATTTTTGTTCAGTATCAGAAAGGCTTTTACCGGTCTCACTCCGAAAACATCACCACAATGCGTTTTTAAGCGATTGGCTTAAGCACTTTCACGCTCGCTGCCCATTGGAATTGAACGTCCTGCTGTAGTTTTGCAGACTGCAGTTTGTTATTCCTCCGAGTCCCGCAAGAAGCTTATCAGCAACGAAAAGACATACACGACTTTCTACAAATAAATGGAGTCACGACAGCTTTACAAAGGACAGTTGCTGTCATTTTCGATTAAATTATTCTAAAACTATGCTCATACCGAGAGTGTTTAAAGCACACATTTCGTCCAATTCATTCGCGTGAGAAGCGTTAGCGCTCCCTGAAAAAAAATCACATCCTTCATCATGGGACCTTATCGTGAATCCTTCATGACCGTGTTTAACTTCGCAACTGCGTAAGTTCTTTCCCCCCCGAGTGGTTTTGTCTGAATTTTGACGTGCCAGCAGTTCTTTACCCCCACTCGTTCTCTCTCTATCTCTACCTCTCTCTCCCCCTCCCTCTCTGCCAGTGCTGAAGCAGGACTGCAGCACATCCCCTCCCTCTCCGGTGTCTCCCTGCCGGCCCGTCAGCGCTGCGCCACAGCTGTCCCACGGACAGGTAGCCTACACTGAAGTCACAGGGATGCTCACAGTTTAAGATTACTTATCATTTTCCCTTGACTGTGTAAAATGGGATTGAGAAATACGTCACAGATTCAAAGAGAAAAGCTTTTTTAATTTTCATTTAGATTATTTCTTCTAATGGAGGAGGGCTACCACATCGTTCCCACATTTCACAGCTAAAAAAAATGCGTAAGCTAAGACTGTAATGCTTGATACTGTATACCACTGGAGTGAATCTCTACAAACCTCACAAGGAGCAACTGTGGTCGATTCACCTGTCTC
Organism: Setipinna tenuifilis; assembly: GCA_030347295.1. Classification (NCBI taxonomy): domain Eukaryota; kingdom Metazoa; phylum Chordata; class Actinopteri; order Clupeiformes; family Engraulidae; genus Setipinna; species Setipinna tenuifilis. Next base: position 13,213,466 of record CM059278.1, read on the forward strand.
TTTAAATGAAACACATCGATTATCCTCTCAACTGGAAGCAAAAGGACACTGACATTAAATATTGATTGACAGCACACTTGCCGCTTTCTTTTCGGATAAAATTAAAACCTTACACAATAAAAAATTAAGCAAACACTTCAGGTTTACTTCTCATATTGTATGGCAAGCTTTCATCTACGGTCCTTCTGTGTGAAACTAGGCGAGCACTATCATATAAGAAACCACTTAATCCAGTGGTCTGTCGCGTGCCCCTTTAGTCATCTGAAACTGAAGGCCTGACAGTTAAAAATCGGTTCCCGGACGCTCGTGGGCATTCGGTGCGCACGAGGGAGTACACGCGCCTGTCCACTCAATCATTTCAGTCATGATGATGTTAAGGCAATGTTTTCGGCTGACATCATAGACTTAGTGCCCTGACTGCAATCTGACTCATCCAGTCAGAAAACTCAAAGACACTGGGCTCTATTTTCACGATCATAAGCGCATTGTCTAAAGTCTGTCGTGTAAGTTGCTTTGGGGGCGTTCCCGACAGAATTTGGTATTTTCACGGCGGAAAAAGCGAACATTGCGCCAGGCGCATCGTTCAAAAGGGTTGGGTTAAGTTACTTCATTAGTCATGGGTGTGTTTTGGGTGTAACATACAATTAACCAATGAGAATGTATTCTCTCATTCCCTTTAAGAGCCAGCTGGCGCATTGTCCATAGCCTGTTGCTATTACGATGGCGGATTTACCCGGACGGGAGGAGCCTTTCGGTGGAGGAGATACAACTTGCCACGCTGTTTATTAAATAAACTGCAGAACATTGCAATCGCTGTTTATTTAAAACGACAAAAGAAACTGCAGAACATTGCTATAAACTGCAAAACATTGCTATACTCTTATTATGTGTGCCTGTTTGCTTACTAAAACATAAAAATACATGGCTATACAGGCTATACATGTTGCAACTTTTCTGCCAGTTCAGATCGCCTCTCTGACGCAGCAGCAGGTAGCCTGGGCATGCCCATACTTCCTGTGCCGCTGCATTTGAATTTCGCTTGCAAAGTCAGTCTGGCCAAGCTCCCATTCTACACCGTTTCTACATTAACAGAGAAACTGGGACCAATGAAAATCTAGCATTTCAAAAAGGCAATGACGCGGTACTTTAGCGACCGGAAATCTACCTCAGTCACTGTCAACATGGCGAACGTGGAGCAATGGCAAGATTTCAATGCAGCTGTAGCTGCTGTTTTGGAAGATGGATGAACATGTTAGCCAACGAAGTCTACAAAGAAAGTCTACAATCTCCTTGGCTCATCTGACTTATAAATGGTAAGTGTTGCCAAGTCAACCCAGTTTACAGTATGTAAATAGCAGAACAACACAGTAATATCTTGCAAAGTTGTGGAGCTATTTCATTGACAAAATAGCTGTACGTTACATTGTCAGCGACAGCATATGGAATTTCGAGCTTTTGTGCAGTTACGTTTTTGTTTACTCATATGCACGTTACTATTCTCTGTCTTTTACATGGATACTAATGTGATTGGTCGAAGCTTCGTCCAGTAGCAAACACAGGCATTTCACACACGTGGGTTAAGCCCGCCCTCTGAGAAATGGGTTTACAACACAGCTTGGCCAGACCAATGTTCGCAGAGCATTGATAAGTCGCGTTAGCCAGGCTAGCGGCAGGTACATCGGGGTTAAAAGCGTTGTGCGCCTCTAAAATAGCTTTTCAACAATGCGCCAGTGACGAAAAAGGACCTTTTTATTAATCAAAAGCGCAAGTGGTTTATACGTCCTCATAATAGCATCTGGTGCGCTTTGCGCCAGACCACACCTCTTCTTTTCGCTGACCCGCCCGTCACGGCGCAATGTCATCTGCTATCTAGACAATGTGATTTTTTGCCTGAAAAAATGAACGTTGCGCTGGCACAGAATAGCAATGACAGCATGCGCATGTCGCGAATACACAATGCGCCGCGGCAAAATAGGGCCCACTAACTGTTCACTGCTGCACGTTCAGGAATTCCTTAATCTGTTATTTTTTTCTTTCCAGGAAACGACTGCATCTGTTAACTTTACTGTTCTCTCTATGCAACCCATACAAGAGCTAAGCCCTGCTCAATGGTACATGTGATGGGCTAGCAGCAGTACACCTTAAAAGGAGGACAGCATGACCTTGTGTCATCCATTTAAGGCAAGGTGTGTGGTCCAATGGATATGACCTAACCTTGAGCGGCCTCCCCGGTCTCATTATTTTCCCTTTAATGTTGACTATACTGAAAGCATAAGCCTCACAGGGCACTTGTGTTACCAGCTTAAAGAGCACGCATGCACACACAAATGCGCACACACACACACACACACACACACACACACACACACACATGCGTGCACGCACACACACACGCACGGACATATGCACACACACACGTGTGGCGTACGTACATACACACACACACACACACACACACACACACACACACACACATACACACACACACACACACAAGGTATAAATGATTCCATGCCCTTTGCCTTACTGTATAGCCTAGTATGTAGGCCACGATATGTGATATCATCTTAATTCACTGCAGGTGACTGCATATTACATATCACATTTCCTGCCCTGTTTTCTGGTTGTTTGTGGTTTTACTGAAATGTAAATAAAATGATTCCATTTATTTTCTATGAGCACATGCACCTAAATGGTACAAGTGCTTGGGTTTTTGAAATAAACTGGATTTGGGAGGACACTCACAACACAACACAAATGGGTTTTCCCTGAGAGGGTGCTAAATTAACGTAACATAATAGTTCTGCCCCCATTACGCTAATACTCACAGGAATGTAAGAAGGAGGTGGGGGCCTGCACAGAATGCGAGAGCCCGCCGGCTCTCATGTCAAAACACCAATGGGGCTATTAGGAGAACGTCCAAGGACCAGGGAGGGAGGGAGGCGAGTGAGTGAAGGAGGAAGGTGAGAGACAGAGTGTGAGGACTGGTGGGAAGGCTAGCACCACCATGTCACACAAGAAGATTAGCAACAGTGTCTGTGAAGACCAAATCCCTCCTCCTCCTCCTCTTCCTCCTACTCGTCCTCCTCCTCTTGTTCCAGCGCCACCATTTTTCAAATCCACCGCCTCCCTCTTTGGAAAAATAGGCGGCTCGGCTCAGAACTCTCCATCAATTTTCCGACAACACAGCCCTTTAACCTCCCAGACTCCCGTTTCAGGGCTCACTCCTGGACGCAGCTGCCCGGGCCGCTTAAACACTCGCAGTTGTGTAAACAGTTCAATAAAGTGTCCACTAACGCTGCTGGGAGAGGCCTGGCTAGTCAGACGGCACAGTGACAGATGTGTTTGGAGAAGGCATAATTCCCCCAAGCGCACAGACCGATAGATAGAAGCAGTGTGCGTGTGTGAGTGTGTGTGTGTATTTATGTGTGTGGGTGTGGTTGTGTGTGTCTCTGTGTGGGGGGTTAGTGTGTGTGTGTGTGTGTGTGTGTGTGTGTGTGTGTGTGTGTGTGTGTGTGTGTGTGTGTGTGTGTGTGTGTGTGTATGTGTGTGTGCGTGTGTGTGTGTGTGACAGAGGTACAGGAGGATAAGGGATGGTATGTGTCATGAAGTATGAGCATGAGCTATGTCTTCTAACTAAGGGCGCATGAACAAATGTCCTTTAACGTTGAAAGGACACTGCTGATGAGGGCTGAGGTGGGATTATCGCTGGAGGAAAAAAACTAACACACAGGCCTCATGGTATATAATGGTATGTAGTGCAAGGCATAGGCTGGCTTTGCACCTTGGATGTTTGGGACTCTGTACTTGGATCCAGATCCATAAAAAACACCGAGATATATTCCGTGATGTGGGTACGCTTATGGGAGATTTCGCTGAACGACAATAATTGTAATGAATAGGACTCCTGTCATTAGCGTTACCAAGGGACTTAGAAGAAGACAAGCTTTTAAGAAATTGGAAGACAGAGTAAAGCCTTTGACCCTGTGTAACCTACGTGTGTATTTGGGGAAGTCTTTAAAAAAAACTATGGTTTGAAAGATTAAACACAAAGCAAAAAATCATCTACTAATCTCACATATTACCCACACTCTTACCCAAAACAAGACAATAATAAAGTGAAAATATAAAACATGCCCACACACTAAACTAATCTCATTAAAACTGGTTAAAATTAGCCATCATGTAAATATACCTCCTACACAGTACCAGTCATACAACATTGCAAGTGTTCACTCCCATACTCCTGTTGTTGGACCACACGTGAAGTAAGTCGGTGGGAGGTGGTTTTTAATTTGTTCCATATGCGGTCAAAAAAAGAATGTGAGGCACTCCCTCAGAGAGAGAGAGAGACAGAGAGAGAGAGGGAGCGAGAGACAGGGAGAGAAGAGGGTGGAAAAAAACATCTGGGAACAGGTGCACTCTGGGGCTCTAAAGGGTGCGGCTAATCTCTCCTGGATGCCGGGAAGTTACCAAGATGGCTGACAGCCGGACAGACTGACGGTAATGCCACAGCAAAATGCTAAGACCAGTCAGTCATACGACCACCTGTTTGCTCTTTAGCCATATACAGAGGTAGAAATGTGCCATGGGGGTATTCCAACCTACAGTAGACCTGTAAAATATTGCCTCACTCCATCACACCCTGCCTTGTCCACCCTCCTTCTCTCCCTCTCTCCCTCCCTGTCTGGTCCGGCTGGTGTGGCCAAGGGCTAGAGTATAGGCCTGGCAGCTATCTGACAGCTTTCACTGATTCTGCTTGTTTTCCCGTCGACTTGATCACAGCTAGCAGCCTGACAGCGCAGGAATGTGAAGAATCGTGTGAAACGACAGACGAGGGCTGTGAAAAAAAAGAGACAAAGGGGATGCAATGCACCGGCGCTCCAAAACAAGACAGATGACAAGTGAGAGGAAGGTTGGAGGGTGATGGAGAGAGGGAGGGAGAGAGGGACAGAGGAAGAATGAGAGAAGGAGGAAGGACAAGGCAGGGGTGTGATGGAGTGGGGCAATATTTCTCTGCCAAAGAGGAATGGAGGCACTGGAATGGAGATACAGAGTGGGAGAAAGATAGAGAGAAAGAGGGAAGCAGAAAAAGAGAAAGAAAGAATAAGAGTAAGAGAGAACATGAAAGAGAGAGAGACACAGAGCTAAAAAAGAGCGAAAATGTATGAGACAAAAAGTGAGGAGGGTCTCTCACCCCCCCTCTCCTATTTCCATGCCTATGTCCTCTTTGTGAACTCTGGGAAAGACAGCTGTGAGGGATCAGGAGAGGGTGCGAAGGCTTTGCGTGGTACTGTACCCAGACACGCCACACCACACACAGCTACTCATGCTGGGAACCTGGCCTTGGCCCGCAACTCTGATGCTTTCAAATCTAATGCACACTTTTTTATAACATTCTCCACGGCATGCTTCAGCTGCTCAACAGGACCAATTGCCAAGAATTCAAAATGAAAATGAACTAGATCATATTCCTCTGAAGTCTTTGAAATCTGACATTGTATTTACGGCACTGGAAGTGTACTGATCATTGAGATCAGTCATTACTGAGCAGACAAAGTCAAGCTACTTAACACAAGTGTGCTATATTAAACTTAATTAATTAATTTAGAGCACAATTTTCAATGAAGAATATATAGTTTTGAAACACATTATAAACATAGTAAAACATAGTACATCATTCACTTTACAAACGTTTTCTGACTTAGAATGATTTTCCCTCTTATGTGTGCTTCCTAGGTGCTGAAGTTAAACCCCTGACTTGTTTTTAACCACCATTAAAACATCAAACCAATTTAAAATCAATCAACATCAAGCAATAAAAAAGGCTAACCAGTAGGTAACCATCAATACATGGTATCTCTCACTACCAGAACAACTTAATGATGCTATGTACTATATTGCACCCATATCTACATACCGACTGAGGTGCAGTTGTTTCAGTTGAGGCTAGAGTGGCAGCATTGAGAGTTGTAGTCGCTGCTGCGTTACTGAGGATGACTTACAACGAGCTCATGAGATGTTGTGCATCTGAGGAGAGTATAAAGTTCTTAAATAGCTACTAGATGCAAGCACACAGGGGGGAGTGTTATTAAAACAAAAAAAATGTTGGAGCTGTATCAAATCTATGAATACCACCCTGGTATCAGGGTGCCCAGATAACAGCTACTAGCCGATTGGACCATGCACGGGAGCTGTGCCAGTCAGCTGGTTCCAGACTGGGTCACAGGTGGGGCTGAAGTGTCTGGCCAACAGAACAACACCACCAATCCTCTTAGGGAGAGTTGTGTCATGACGCAAGAATAATCCCACATCTCTCTGAAACATCCCAGCTATACTGTCTGGGATTGGAGGAAAGGTTAAGGTCACCTAACAGGTTTGATATTCCCTAAAATAGCAGTGTGTTTTGACAACATGGCTTTATATGGAGTTAAGTTCAGTTACAAGGCACCAAAAAAGGAACAATTTATAATCCAATTTTAACCTAAACACAAACAAACAAACTTGGTTTTCGAGGTTTATGGAGTATGTTATAACGGCTTTAAACATAGATTAGTTGATCATTATTAAGCGTCATCATCAGACAATCGTGGCATTGGCAATATAAAACAACCTCTTCTCCCCTTCATCATTCTGTCTTGCACATCATGTCAATGTAGGCCAACATTACTGAGAGATATTTCTTAATATCCCTACCTAGTTACCCAGATCCTAAAATATCTATGATTACTGGAAGCAAGTAGCCAGAATAAAGCCATGTCGCAGTAGGGAAAACCTTTAAATTTTACTGCCATCTTTGGTGAACATGATGAAATATGTTCTTAGACAAACAGATACTGGCGAAAGGCATGTGGGAAATACTCATTTTTGTAGCAAACACCCAGACATAAATAGGACATTATGTGACAAACAAAAACAGCTTAGATACAGCACAAAAATAAACTCCCAGACCAACAAAATATGGGCCTGGGTGTGGTCAAGCATTTTTACAACTCTGGGCAATCCGTAATCAGCCCGGTCACTAAGCCTGCATGTAATCCCCTTAGTCATGCAGCATAAACACACAAACACACACACACACACACACACACACACACACACAAACACACAAACACACACACACAAACACAAACACAAACACACACACACACACAAACACAAACACAAACACACCAGCTAAATCAAGGGTAAATGTGACCCACTGACAAGACACACCTTTGCCCACACACACACACAGGCAATCACCAGAAGGACGTTGTTACGCTTACACATGCACCAACTCGCAGCTCACACACACCCCTGCAGCATACCACCTAAAATCAAGACCCTTAAAGAGAGCGATCTTGGCACTGAGCTCTCTGCTGCAGTATGTGTGTGGGTGTCTGAGAATGTGTGGGTGTGTGAGAGAGAGTGTCTGTGAATGTGTGGGTGTGTGTGTCTGTGAAAGTGTGTGTGTGCATGGGAGTGTGAGAGAGTGTGAGTAAGTGTGTGTGTGAGTAAGTGTGTGTGTGAGTAAGAAGCTGCTGACTCCTGCCTTGGCCTGTGTTCAGCATTATTTAAGTGATGAGTTATGACCTCACGTGGCCGCCCAGCGCAGCCTAATGACACCCTGATGATTTATTTACGCAAGCAGGCCTGACTCTAAGCATGATTGACACGCATCACCATGCATGAGCAACATTACACTAATTTGCATGCACGCAGCATCCTCAACAGCACACAGACAAAAGGATGACAGAGAGAGAGAGGGAGAGAGAGACAGAGACAGAGAGAGAGAGACAAATAGCCAGGAAGGAAAATTGTGCTGGCATTTGTCTATCACTGTCTTCTGCTTCCACATGCACACACACACACACACGCGCGTGCCCGCAGACACACACACGTGTGTGTGTGTTTGTGTGTGTGTGTGTGTGTGTGTGCGCACATGTGTGTCTGTGGGCGTGTGTGTGTGTGTGTGTGTGTGCACGTGTGTGTCTTTGGGCATGTGTGTGTGTGTGTGTGTGTGTGTGTGTGTGTCTGTGTGTGTGTGTGTGCCATACCCCATTCTCACAGTGCTTGTCAACTGGGCTCCCCCTTATCCTTCTGTTGGGCTGCTCCCCTGACTGCTGACTGCCTGTGAGCCAAAGAGCAGATGAAGAGAGAGAGAGAGAGAGAGAGAGAGAGAGAGAGAGACAGAGACAGAGACAGAGACAGAGACAGAGATCGGGAGGGAAAGAGAGGGAAGAAAGAGGGAAGAAGAGAGAAAAATACAGAGAAAGCAAAAGGGAGAGAGAGAAAGAGAGAGAGGGAAAGAGAGGTAAAGACAGAGAGGGAGAGAAACAGAGAGAGAGAGAGGGGGGAAGATAGAGATGTTACATCATAAAATTACCTCACAGTGCCGCAGGTTACTGCAAAGCCATCCGAATGACACCAAGACAGGCCAGAGCAACACCGAAGGGCACTGAGACAGCAGCACATTCATCACTGGACAAAGAGGGACATCATAAGCGTCACAGGAGCACACGGGAGGCACAATGCAGCAAGAAGTGGAAATATCCATCCATTCGATCCACAGCGAGGGGTGGGGTGGGGGGGCAGAGGGGTAGCGAGAGAAGACAGGAGAGAATTGGCTGCGAAGCAAATCAGATACACCTTGTTTAGGCTCCAAAAAGAAAGGGAACTACTGTGGGAGTGTTAAAGGAGTACAATCAATTCGATTGGAAAGCACACAAACACACACACACACACACACACACACAAACACCCCCACACACACACACCACAGTCTCTCTTAGTCTCAAACAAACAAACACAAGTGCATGGACACACACACACATTTACATGCACACACACACAAACACACACACACTCATACACTGACACACAATACACCCACACACAAACAAACACAACAACAACCACAGAGACACACATGCAAACACACTTACGCCCATGCCCACCGACACACACAGCTACACCCACACACACACAGAAATAAATGAAGATTAATATGCACCGCAGGAGTTAGAGCATACGGCCTGTGTCGTGCGGTGCTGGACAAATGTACACCCTAGTGCTCAGCAGGCCGGCATTATGCCTGATTACTGATGATGACTCGGCAGGGGGCGAGTCATTTACTTAGGTCCTTATGTGTGTCTTTCTGTGTCTGTGTATGTGTGTTAGTGTGCATGTGTGTGTGTGTGTGTTTGTGTGTCTTTCTGTGTGTGTGTGTGTGAGTATGTGAAGGTGTGTGTGTGAAGGTGTGTGTGTGTGTGTGTGTTTGTCTGTCTGTGTGTGTCTGTGTCTATCTGGAGTTGTGAATGAGTGTGTATTTGTGTGTGTGTGTGTGTGCTGTGTAAGCCCTTCCCTATGTGTGTGTCTGTGTGTGTGTGTCTGTCGGTCTGAAGTTGTGAATAAGAGGATAAGTTGTGAATGAGACATAAATTAAGTTTATGTCTGTGTGTGTGTGTGCCCTTGCCTGTGTGTGTGCCAGTGTGTGTGTGTAGTGTGTATTTGTGTCTGTATGTGGTTGTGAGATTTTTTGGAATGTGTGTGTGCTGTGTGTGCCCTTGCCTGTGTTTGTGTGTGTGTGTGTGTGTGTGTGTGTGTGTGTGTGTGTGTGTGTGTGTGTGTGTATGTGTGTGTGTGTGTGTGTGTGTGTGTGTGTGTGTGCGTGGCTGTCAGGATAAGGTGGTGTTTTTTTAAGGGCCTCTCCACATGAAAATGTTTTTAGGTCTGAACAGTAAAGTATTATATCATTTTGGCCTTTTATCTATATGGCACCAGCCTATTTTTTGAAAACTGTTTCCAGATTGGAAAAATCTAGAAGAATGCTGCCTTTGCGTTGTTGTAGGGACAAGCAACCAAACTACTGCTTTTTGATTTACGATGATGTTACTACCTTTAATGTAGACTGGATGTTATTAAATTGTTTCTGTCGTTTGCCATTACACTACAGGCTGTTTTTAATATGTATGCTAGTATGGTAGGCTGTAACAAAGACTCATAGGCTATCATTATGTTTATTTAATAAAAGAGTAATTGTTGCTGTTTCCACAGCCCTTAAATAGCAACACACATTTCTAAAATCAACATATATCATGCAGCTCCTTTTATTTTTTTTCTACTGCTCTGTGGGTCAATTTAAACATGAGACTGCATTTAGCCTACTTAAGCACATCTCACAACAACTTTAAACTTTCACAAAAAAGTTATTGTGGGATACTTTTTTGTATAATTCACCTGCAATGTAGGCTGTGCATAATGCAATTGTTTCTACCTTCTGCCATTGAACTACAGGCTGTTTTTGTATTGCTAGTTCGTACTGTATAACAAAGACTTCTTGTAGGCTATCATCATGCTTATTTAATAGAACAACTGTTGCTGTGTCCAAACCACCTTCATACACACATTGCTAAAATCAACCTATAACATGTTTAAAATGGATGATTGCGCAGTTGCCTTCTCTCCCTGCCACTGAAGGTGGAATGTGCACATGTTCACGACAAAACCTATGTCGGTCCCATTGAAGAATGTTTCCGTGGATATTTATTGATCCGATATGTGAGTGGACACAACATTTTTTCAACCCACAAAAAAAAAAAAATCAGGAGTGCTGTCGTGTGTACAGGGCCTAAGTCTGTGCCTCAGGGTCCCCTGCCATTAAGTGAAAAAAGAAGCAGTAGCTCTCCCCCCAACTGTGCCATCTATAAATAGATGGGCTTTAATTCCCCTAAATCCTGGTCTGAATCACAATGTGGGTAATCCAGTCAGTCACACTACAAATTCCTCAAACTCAATGAGGGACATGAGCCCGCTAACACATGTGGACCCAGCCATGCTAGTAGCAGCTAGCAGGTGTTAGCCATAGCCCAACCCATCCTATCCCACCTCTGTTATGCCTGTAACATGTAAAGCACTAACAACATTTTTCTTTACCACTGCTATTTGAAAACATAAATGGTTCCCTCTGTGATTTTTTTTTATCGCTATTTTAGCTGGTTATTTCATTTGTTTTGGTTGTCATTAAGCGCATCAAGTGTCTATTGTTATTTTCATCAAGTGCACAGTGTGAGAGGAGCTGTTGCCTAAGAAAATCTGTTTGATGATGCATGGGTCACCTTAATGGTATTGCATGTGATTTCATTAGCAAACCAGGCTAATGTGTTCTCATCGACTTAATCCACACTCACACTCCTCTCTTTCTCTCCCCTTCTTTCTTTCCCACACAAACTCTCTCTCTCACACACAGACACACACAAACACACACACACAAACACACACACATACCCTCACACCCAAAGACAGTGAAACAAACACATTAATACCCACCCACTCACTGTGTCTGTCTCGTAAACATCTCCCTCAGGAAACTCCTTCATGCAGACACAACACCCCTCCCTGCCCACCTCCTCTAGACCCAAACACACACACACACACACACACACACACACACACACACACACACACACACCAGTAGAGCCTCCTGAGCCATCCCAGGTGCAGAGATCAGAACAGGTCATCGCCGTAGAGACCAATTAGCTAGCAAGAGGCGATTAGTTATATAACAGCCCCAACTCAGCCACACAGAGATGAGGGATAGAGACAGACACAAAGTGAGCAAACGGCACTGCTGAAAGAAAGAGGGTAAAAGGAGAGACAAAGGACTCTGACAGAGAGATAATGACAAAAGAGGGAAAAAAAGACAGCGTGAGTGTCAGCAAGAGACTGAAAAGGTAGAGAGGTCAAGTAGAGGAGAACTCAATTGGTTCCAGTGTTCTCATTGTTTCAGAACTCTACTGTTCAGCCTTTCGTGCTTAGCATTTATAGCACATTAGCATTTATAGCACTTTGAGAACTTCATCATTCCTGAAAAAAATACAAAGCGCTTTGCTCGTGGCTATTAACAAGCTAACACAAACACTGGATGTCTACAGTATGTCCTGCCCATAGTGATCTTTTATGATAATTTCATGTTGAGTAAGAAAATAAATTCATAATTGTGGTATAAATAAACATTAAATTGTGGTATGTGTCATATTTCTGAGCAGATTTCCAAGGGCATAAGGGAGGCAGGCCAATCATGTATCGCAATACATACTGTATGGCTCCTAAGGTAGACTTCAGTACATTTCAAAAGATATGACATGGTCATGAACAGTATCATTTTTAAGTATTGTGTTGGCCTTTTTTGGGGCATTATTTTGACAGGACAGTGAAGATGTGACAGGAAATTAATGAAAGACAGAGACAGGGTAGTTTTGGGAAATGACTCACGGGCACATGGTACGGGGTGCTCTAACCACTGCACCACCACACCCACATTGACTGTGTAATTCAATGAAAAGTGAAAATGTTTATGGCAGTCATGGGCTAAAGGTTAGGGGGATAGACAAGGGTTCAGTTCCCCGCACCAACAGGAAAGTAGGGGGAGTGAGTGACCAACATTGCACCCCCCTCCACCAACCCACCCCTCTTGAGGAGGGTTCCTAACCCCCCACTGCTTCCAGGGCATTGCATGGCTGCCTGCCCACTGCTCCAGCTGTTCACCTGTCGGTTCAATCACTTCACGGATGGGTTAAATGCAATGGACAATTTTTTTTTGTCAGGGGATTCCCTCAGATGACATGCCTTTCCATTTTCAAGAATCCATTTCACTTTCTCCTTGAAGGGACAGGAGGCGGACGTGATTGGTGGAGCGACTCACCTGGGTCACACGCCTCAATGGGCAGCTCCTCGTGCCTCAGGTAGAACTTCACCTCATGTCGGCGCGGACCCCACTTCTGCAGGTGGTCATACATCAGGTGGTCATACGGGATCGCCCTCTCTGTCACAGGAACAGAAAAAGACCAAATCACCAAATCAGCAAGACAGGGAATAGGGGACAAACTGATATAAAAAAGGAAAGGAAAGCTGGACAAGTTACCTCCAAAGACCTAAACAATTCTGTCACTCTCTAAGATCAGCTTTTACCTATTACAGGCTTTGTTAAAGGAACACTCCACTTATTCAAGCCAAGTCAAGTTTATCTCTATAACAACATTTCAAAACAACAAAACACTGCACAAGACAGCACTGACTGTACAAGACAGCTAAGACTTAAGAAGGCTGACAAAGGACCACAGAGAACAAGACAGAGGTATGAGTAATTACCACAAGGAACATAAATAAAAGTAATAAAAAGGGAAATAGACCAGTACTGATCCGGAAATCCCACTGCCAGATCTGGAGATTGGCTGAATGGATTCAAAAATGGCAAAACTCATTAATTGTAAGGGAGTTGGAATATGAGCCTATGAGTGTTCCTTTAAATCATGCTGTGAGACTTGAAGCTTGTCTTTGCTTCACTGCATCTACACTGTATTAAAAGCCTCTGGGATTATTTGATTTTCTTTTCAAAGTATCACTTAGTCCATGCCTGCGCAAAGCTGCTGCTAGATCAGAGGAAGTTATAATAATTCAATTTTACATGTTAATGTATGAATAAAATTCAATCACCATCTTCAGAAGAGCGAATTACATTTCTAATGCATTTACTGTAAACCAAACCCATGTTGCTATTTTATAAATAGAACTGCTTTGATGTTACAGTAATATGGCTAAATTTATCTACTATATAGAGGTCAACGTAGGACATTCTTTCAGGCCTGTTTCCAATGAGGAAGGAGAGGTGATAAGATGGGGATCAGTGTTGGCCCTCCAACAGCTGTAACTTAAACACTGCAACAATGACATCAGTCACAGTGACCTTGCTTGCTGTCGCTGTCGCTGGCAGTGCCAAGTGTTGTAATAACGCACCCACATGGACTGAGCAAACAAACCCCAGAGGCGAGAGACAGGGAAAGAAAGACAGATAGAGGGAAAGAAGGAGGGGGGAGAGAAAGATAGTGTGGCAGAGTGAGAGAAAGGGAAACCAAGAAAAAAAAGAGAGGGTAACAGAGAGAGATAGAGGGAGAGAGAGAGAGTGAACAACAACACAAAAAACTAAGCTCGAGACATCCTGACCCAATTTGTGACACCCACTGTCTGGGACATGAGGGGACAAGGAGGCCATTGTTGGCCTCTGAGGCTGTGAGGCTGTAGCCTGCGTTCAACTGGGTGCACTGGAACCAGTAGCAACACTGGGCCATTAAGATGCATTACTCAGGAGAGAGAAAGACCTAAGAAACACCAGCCACTAGTGTACATGGTATATGTGACACTATTTACTCTTTCAGATTCAACTCTGCTAACTTTTTTATTGCAAAAGTTACAGCAAAGCAATGGGTGTCGCCAATTATTCTAACGGATCCAAACAAGCAAAACTTTTTTTATTAAAACTTACAGCAAAGCAATATCATTATGTGGGATTCCAAAAGGCATTTTTTTTTATGAGAAGCAAAATTGCAGCAAAGTAATGTGTCGCTTGCGCTCCTAAAGGAACACTGCACTTCTTTGGGAAATAGGCTCATTTTCTAACTTCCTTAGAGTTAAACAGTTGAGTTTTACTGTTTTACCGGTGCTGCCCGGATGCCCTTTGCTGGGTGTCCGACCGGGCCCGGGCCGTTTACTTTGAAAAAATTCAATCTACTCTCCGGATCTGGCAGTAGGATCTCTGAATCTGGCAGTAACACTTCAGCTATTTGTTTAGCATAAATCACTGAATTGGATTAGACCGGTAGCATGCTTACTGGTAAAAACCAATTCAGTCACTTGTGCTGAGGTAATAGCTGAAGGGCTTCTGCCAGATTTGGCGATCCTACTGCCAGATACGCCTATTTCCCAACAAAGTGAAATGTTCCTTTAAGTGGCCAACCTCAGCGAGCGAGTATGTCCCACGCCAACCCCATTTTCTTATATGCTGAGTCAGAGATTCTGACCCATATTTCACGTGTATAGATCCAATACAATTCTATGTGCCTCAGAGAGAAACAAAAAAAAAAACAGAGAATGTTCCCAGTGCAACAAGGAAGGGGGGACTATGAGTTTGAAGTGCCCCACATACATTCTCCCCTATACATGGCTGCCCTATATTAATATACAAAACAATGGTCAATTTAGAGTGCTTTCACATGGTGCAGAGAGGACACTGGAGTAAAAGGTTGTGAGTACATTATTGCCTGTGAGAGTGGTTGCTATGTTTAGGTTCTTCATGGAACAATGGGCTTCATTTATTGAATTCCTGGGCAGGTGTAATACTTGACCATCAACAACAATAAAGACTTTTCCACAAAAGTGATTTCTGTTTTTTTTCTAATTGTCTACACATCCTGGATTTCAAAGCCTGAGTGTAGTGTTGACCCCTACTGCCCATCCAGTTATGAGCTGCAGAAGTTCTGAAAGCTTCTGGTGGGTTCTGGAAGGTTCTAGAATGTTGGGCGAGGATGCCACTGGCTTACCGTTGCCACGCCACACCTCGGCCAGGTGGCAGCAGCTCTCCCCAGCTTCTTTGCAGAACTCCACCACGTCCTTACACAGTGTCTCTGGGGTGACAGGCACCTCTGTCAGCATCTGGTTGCTGTCACTCAGGAACACAGTCAGGATAATCTGATTGGGGGGGGGGGTAACAGAGAGAGGGGGGGTGGAGGATTGCATGTTATTATTCATTAATGATGGCTTGTTCTTATTCATTTTATGTGTTTTATGTTCAATTACTTAATCATTGTTTCTTACTATTTTCTAAACTCTAATGTTTTTTTCACTTTCTGTAAAGCACACTGAATTGCTCAGCTGTATGAAGTGTGCGATATAAGTAAACACTACAAAATAAGTCCAAAACAGCAAGCAAACAAAGCAATGTCTCTTTGTGAGATCTTCATCAGGCATTGATTGCATCAAGACCAGAGAACATCACACATATTATAAATGACCCTGTCTTCATAACAGGATAACTACACCATCATATCCAGCACAGTGTTACATTTATCACTTTATAACAGCACTATAAAACTGTCCTTCTGCTCTTACTCCTTGTTCATGTTTATTGGGCCATTGGGCTTATTTGTTGGTGCTAAATAGTGTCACAGTCACACTGCTCAAGGGCTTGTTATGTGCTGAATGGCCTGAAAATGTCACCAATATATTGGCAGGAGTATCTCATCTGTCTTTTTATTTACAAAACCTAAAAGTGAGTGTTTAAAGTTTGGTATTGTTTCAAAAAAACAAAATAAAAGCGCTGCACACTTTGGCATCGTATACTTTTTCCAACCAATGGCCAGCCTTTAAATAAGCCTTTGAAATGACATCATCTGATCAAGTGCATTGTAAGAACAAACGCAGGTGTTTCAGTCACTCCCACTGGTCTCCTGTTCCTCTTAGTTTTAAATGCCTTCATGAAAACCAAACAAAACAAGGGTTTCCTGTACAGTCTCAGAAAACAGGAAGCAAGCCTACTTTGAGAAAGGACTTTAAGAAAGTATGATGAAACAAGTATCAAATTAGAGTGATATTGTGTGTGTGTGTGTGTGTGTGTGTGTGTGTGTGTGTGCCTGCATGTGTGTGTCCATGCATACACATTTACATGTGTGAGATGTATATTGGGGGATAGGGGGTTAAGGGGCTGGGGTGTAGATAGACTCAAAGGTTTAGATTTCATGACATGCGTGTGTGTGTGCATATGTGTGTGTGTGTGTGTGTGTATGTGTGTGTGTGTGTGTGTGTGTGTGTGCTGCACATGCGTAGAAAAAGAGAGAGAAAGACGAAGACCAAGGACATGATTAACGAGGAGAGATTAAAAGTAATCATGGCTGTTGCATGTCATGCTGTCTCTTCTCCACATATGTCTGTGTACTACACCTAAAAACAAGACATCTAATTACAGGCATGATTAAAAAGATCCCTATCATCAGACCCATTTCGCCCTCTATCCACAATGAACACAACTGAACAGACGGATGTCTTTCCCACTCTGGCACAGGGATGTCACTGTCAGGGTTTTACATAATCTGCAGATGGGGGCTGACTTTGGGATGCCTTCTGTGCCAGCGAGCATGAGGCCGGAGCACTGAGCGCCTGATTACTTTTTCATTCACTTTAATTCTTTTTTGGGGGGGATTTAGTGTCAAATTTCGAGAGTCGCCACGGCAAGCCAGACAGAGCGAAGGGATGCTGACTGCACGGTGGAATTTCCACCTGTGTTTTACTTGAATAAAAAAAGTAATCAAGACTTAAGGGCATAGAATTTAATACTGGGAAATTGAGAAATCTCAGGAACATTTTTTTTTGGTTCAACAAAAACACAAGCCTACACGTGCATTCCTTATTTGTTATGGGAACACACTGAATAAGCTAGTATTTGAGGGGAATAGTTTCAGGGAATTCCTTTTTTATTATGAACAGATTGCTGAGAAATATGAAACGAAATCCTTCCAATCAAGCCTACATGATTCTCCTCCTCCTGAAATGCAGCCTCAGAGGTGGACAGATGACTTGGGGGTCAAACATGTTCATTTTCAACAGCGACCCACCCCCCCACACACACACACACACACACACACACATACCCCACACCCGCCCCCCCTCCTACTACACCCTTCTGTATTTTCCCCTGGCTCCCAGCATGCACTCTGATATGGGGCTGCACACATGGAGCTCATAAACGCGCAGCAGGTCCATCCACACCCAGCCCTGGAATGGGCCCTCCTTTCCAACATGTAAGGCAATCTCTTTCAGTCAAAACTCATGCACGCTCACTCTTCTCTTTCACTCTCTCTTTTACACACACACACTCTCTCTCTCTCTCGCTCTCTCTCTCTCTCTCTCCTCAGTCAAAATGAGGAAAATCCCTTTCTCTTTCACACTCCATCTATCTTTTTCAATTTCCACAGTCATCCAATGCATGTCACATTTTCTCAATCTACATTCCCTTTCCCTACCATCTCTCCCTCACCCTCTCTCTCTCTCTCTGTTTATCTCCTTCTTCAATTTTCTCTCTCATTTCATCACTCTATCTCTCCCTCTTTCACTTTCTCCCTCTCTTCCTCTTTCTCTCTCTCCCTCTCTCGTGATCTGCCTCCCTCTGTTTTCGTCAACAGGCACAGATTGAGGGGAGAAAAACTCTGTAAGGCTTGGATTACAGCATGCCCAGCTCCAGTAATCTGATTAGGGGTGTAAACGTGCGTGCGGGTCCCCCTGCAAGGGGGGGCAGGGGTGGGCAGAGGGGCAGTGTGGAGAGATAGGCAGAGCTGAAAGGCTGGTGCGTGTGTGTGTCTGCGTGTGTGTCTGCGTGTGTGTGTGCGTGTGTCAGGGGGGATGTGTATACATGTTAGATTGTGTGAGTCTGTGCCTGTGCCTGTGCGTCTGTGTGCCTGTGCGTCTGTGTGTTTGTGTGTCTGTGTGTGTGTGGGGAGGGTGGGGGGGAGTGCAGTGAAAAACATTCCCTGCAACAGAGCAAAACAAATCCAGTATGCACAAGAATGGGAGAAAAAAAGAGAGGAGAGAAAAAAAAACAACCATTCATCTGGTCTGTAAGAGAGCAGATAATCCACGTGTGGTGAGTTTCGCTGGCTCACCCCCCCCCCCCCCACCCCCCACCCCCACCCCCAACAAGCAGGGAGGGGGGGAAAGTGCTCACACAGCATCTGATCCGGACCACAAAACTGCATCGTTTAAAAAGCTGAGCGGTCGGCCCGCACCCGCAACAGGCCAGCGCTTCATTTCGCTCGACTACGCTACCACACAGCTACAGCCACTCCACAACCCCCAGGAAAATCTGCTGACTATTTTTTTTTTCAAGAGGGAAAAAACCTTCTTTGGTGGTGGTGGTGGTGGTGGTGGTGGTAGGGGGGGGAGATCAAACCAACCCCCCTGAGATTTATTTTGATCCCTGCAGGCCTGTGGCTATGTGCTCTCTGGAGTGAAATGAAACCACACTATTCTACATCTAAGCACAGCTGCCTGCTGCCTTCCTCTCTTTTTCTCTCTCTTTCAGGCCCTCTCTCTTTCTCTCACTTTCTCCTTCTGTCTTTCTCTTTCTCTCTTTTACTCTGTCCCACTCTGTCCACCCCCCCTCTCTCTCTCTCTTTCCCCCTCTCTATTTCTTTCTCTTTTTCTCTCTCTGTCTGCCCCTCTCTCTCTCTCTCTTTCTTACTCTCTTTTTCTCCATGCCACAGGAGAGATGATAAAAGAGGACATTATATCACTAGAGCCCAATCACAGAAATAAGTCTAAAGGTAGAGCCATGGCGCCATTCGGTTTCAGTTTTAGATTAAAGAGTGGTGCCCACCCCTACCAACCCCCCATAACCCCCCCAACCCCCCCATGCCTGCTTCCTCCCCATCAGCCACTGGTTAATGTAAAACACGTGAACTCCTCACTGATCTTCAAACAGTTCTTCCTTCCTTCCACTGTGAGGAAATCAAAGGGAATACTTGAATGTGAAGGACTGTATGTCCCTCTGTATCTCTCTCTTTCCTCCACAGAGGCTTAATTGATATCCAGCTGAACACAAAGCACTTCTTGTGGCAGCCAAAAACCCCTTTGCTGGATCTCTACGCGCCCTCATCCAAAAAGCAAAATGCCCAACAAAAAAAAAACAAAAAAACTCCACACAATGCTCCAATGTGACTTGCCAATGGTATTGGTTGAGGTTAGCATTTTTTGTGTGGGTGGCTGAGAACATCCACTTGTAACACTTAAGATAGCCAAAATATGCATTGCGTCCTGTAACCTCTATTTTTTATATATATTTAAAATGGGTGTCTTTCAGCAAGTTTGTTTCAAGGTCTTGATCCTGCAAGCTTTGCATGGGCAAATTAAGATGTGCTTGGAATAGTTTACAGCTTGTTATTTTGAGGAAACTGGGGCTCTGGTAATTCAGGCCCAGCTGACACGAGGCACAAACACATTTCTGAGTCACCGCAGTGAAAATATATCACCAGGCCGAAAAGCTGATCCTGCTGACCAACACCGCTAGATTTAAGCAGCAAATAAAACGTCAACTCTGTTTCTCTTTCCCCTCAAACCTCTCAAGCACACAGTTAAGTGGTCGCCAGGGTTTCCACTCACTGTGCCACTGATGCACAGGCAAATGCCACAAAACGCCTTATGACATAGCATTATAATGCCTTAGAAGTACAGTCATGAGTATGTATAGTTATGAACACTTTACATACTTTATGAATGCATTATAAGACTTTCTAAATGTGGTTATAGAGTCTTATGACTAAAAGCTTAAGTGTTAACGGAATCTTCTTTTACTGTCACCCATCATATATTTAGACTTCATTCATAAAGCCATGATGTTGAAGCTATGTTTAGTTTTAATGTATTAATATCTAGCTGCCAGTGGGTTGGCAAGGGTCTATCAGCTGACAGAAATACAGTCATACATTGCAGCCAGCCACTGTGCTGGATCATGTGTATATAATCACACATAGAAAATAATAGATCCAAACCCATATTTAGATGTCATCTATTCAATCACACACATTTAAACAGCCTTAAAAGGTGTCATCCTCCCATGACCACATACACACTCACAAATAGGCCTGCAGACAAAACGCACACACGCACACACACACATTCAGCCTCCCCAAAACAAATACACACAAGCATATGCACATGTATGCGAGAAACAAACCACGCCCATATCATAAATACACACTCACATGTACACAGAGCCAGCCAACAGCACCACTTCAGTCACATAAAAATACTTAAGAGCCCCCCCTCAAAGTCCAGAGGTGCAAAGGGCGACTTCCCCTTGACAGCTAGAGCTTCACCAAAGTGCCAGACGGCTCTGGCTATTTATAGGCCACACACACGAGCCACACACACACACACAAGCAGACCCCTGCCCCACGAAATGTGG
>CM059278.1:13241732-13311732 GCA_030347295.1 Setipinna tenuifilis
GTGTGTGTGTGTCCGAGTAAATGTCAGGGGAGGAGGGGATTTGAAAGGCAGCTCATCCGGTGCGTTCTAATTACTCAGGAATTCGGCCAACTGACCCCACCTCTGTTGGACGAGAAAGAGAGAGAGTAAATCATACAAACACACACACATGCACATGCGCACGCGCGCACACACACACACACACAAAACAGAGCCAGCACCCCTGTGCCACAATCCATGGGCTAATCCCATCTGTCACTCACACGGACACATACCCGGCACCGGCCTCCTGGCTGCCACAGGATACTACGACCTCCTGCCCTCCAGTCACTCAAAACCAACCAATTATACACAACCTCTCCAGCTATGGCACCTGACCCAACATTGTGACACTGTCAGTAAAACGTAGACCAACACATTAGTTCAAGTTGATGGTTAACATAGGTATGCCAGGCATGTTGTTCAACATATTGTCTAAGGCAACACTGACAAGCCTTCAATATTTCAGTGAACATTATGGCTGTTAGATGACTTCAGATCAGTGTTGTTTACAGTTGGTTATGTGTGCAGGTGGTTTACAAGTGTTTTCAAGCCAGTTATGCAATTCGGAGTGCTCTACACTTACAGTGTCTCTAATTATAGATGTCAAAAATAGGACAATGCGCAAAAGCTGGTTAACAGAAGTCAAGAGGGCAAGAAGACATCCTTGCATGTGGCAGGAAAGCTTTGAGATGTCCAGGAACTAGTGAACAGGACACTAACACTTACCAAGAATCGAGAGAGAGAGAGAGAGAGAGAGAGAGAGAGAGAGAGAGAGAGAGAGAGAGAGAGAGAGAGAGAGAGAGAGAGAGAGAGAGAGAGAGAGAGAGAGAGAGAGAGAGAGACTCTATACTATACTATATAAACTATACTATTCTATACTATAACTAACACTGCAACATTGCCTATGAATTATTCTTTCTTTCTATTATTCTTACTCCCCACACCCCCATTTACAAAGTTTAAAGAGAAATGAGGTTAGAGAACTGTTACTGATACTGTACTCGCATTAGATATTTTAATAAACAGAGACATGTTTACTTGAGCCATTGAGACAGGGTGCTGTTAGTTACACAGCTGATAGCGTGAAGGACAATGCTCTGAGTGATAACGTGCACAGTAGGCTACAGCACTCAAAAGCTGCATTCTTTCACTCTTTTACTGCAACAATCACGACTGGCTCAAAACGACACTGAGTTGTGGTAGGATTCGGTTTATTGCAACCAATAGAATCACGTCTGGCTTGTATACAGGACGTTGACCACAGATGTCTGGAAATTGTAGGGGGGTGAAAGTATTTTTTCAGAGGGCTTTAAACATAGCGAATCAGACTGTATATTAAAATGTGACTAGCTTTCAAGCTAGCGATAGATACATTAGCTGGCTAACAACCAAATCGTCGAATCTGACAGTCCGATGCAGCTGCAATCACTGTCTGTCAGGCTACAGAAAAACTTACCGGCATCATGACTGCAGGCAACCCAGTTCAAACCGGACGTGGGTTTCTTCTCGAAAGAAACGCCGTTGTTGATCAAAGTTGCCCCTTGGTACGTCCAGCAGTCTTTGAATTTACCATATACCGCTCGGTCCCGTCCCGTGAACAAGCCAGGGATGAAGTGGGTCAGTCCCGCGCACGTCAGAACATCAGTCCAGAACGCATTTGCGTAAGGCGCTTCCTATACTCGACAGCGAGTTAATAACACGATTATGAAAAAAATAATATATATGTATTCACTTTGGCGTCTTGTAATAGCCAACGGAACACAAAAGGCGCTTCAATGAAGTTTTCCCAAACAAGTTACTGCCCGTTTGGTTAGAGGAAAGCTTTCCGCCAGCACCAGCAGGAGCCGCAGACACGCTTGTTAGAATGACTCTCTCCGTCATTCAATCCGGTTGTGGGATGGAACTAGACACCCCGCTGGGAAAAGGCAATTACACATAGCCCAAGCAAACTTACATTCAAACTCGGCAACATGTCCCAAAATTGCATCTTGACTAATAAGATGTTCAAAACAATTTCCATACATTTTAAAACATGGTTGTCTGTCTTGTTGTACACTGCAAAGGTCTGAAGTGGGTTATAAACCCATAAAGGAAATCAACCGTAAAAAAAAGAAATACATTTTAAAATGTACAAATACTTAAGTCTTAAACAGAGCTGTATGATGTTGGGTTAACTCCCACTATAAAAAAAAGCAAACTTGAGTCTGTATTTTGCACACTATTGATTAAGTTGATACAAGTTCCAAAATAATCCACTCACAACATATTGCAATCATAGGAAGTTTATTCAACATTTAAAAATCAAATGTGGGAGCCTTTCCTATTCGATCGATCAACAATGTCTTACTTATTTATTTTTCAGCCATCTTTTTAAGCTGGTTTCTCAATATAGATATCTGGAATGTTTGTATGCACACTTTCACTAACAGGAAGGATTTTTAAAAACACTAGCAGGTTTAAACAGACAGCTGCAGGTGGGAATCCTACACGTGAGGTGATGATCCGTGTGGTGATTTTGTGTCTGTGCACACCTAAGCTCAGTGTATGGTACCTGTTTACATTTGCAGAGAAGCACCTACATGTGAACCACATGTGAATCTTGTGTCAAATAAGAACATGTGATCACAATCGTCACAATCACTTGTTTGCATCATTTATAGCATGGGTATGAGTTTACATACTAGACACCAAAATTCACACCATCTTGGGCAGGTCCTTGCACAGATGGTAACTTCTTGGCTGGGACGTTTAAAATGAACACACACACACACACACACCCACCTTGGTGTGCGATTGTCCCGTCACCCATTGTTTGGTCTGCAGAGGCGCCCCTTGCCCCAAGCTTGACATAAACGTCCATTGCGGGCCCCATCCTACATGGTTACTCTTTATGCTGATTAAAAAAAATGGACATTGACCTTCCTTTGTGCATTAATTTTTCTCAATCAGTATTTACTTTCAATTCATTGCCCATATCTGCGATCAATTTTGATCTGGCTTACAGTCTACAGTTTAACGCTAACATTCTTTTTGTAGCTTTTTCTTTGCTTCTGTTTTTTTTTTTTTTTTTGTCTGAACGACGCTCCTTTTCATAGAGCAGTCTTCTACTGAATGCAACAATTTTGACCGTTGGCATCTTTGAAGCGAAGACGCATCTTGGGTTTGTACTTTTCAAGGTAGAGTAGTTGCTTTGAGTTAAAAGCTCCTCGTCTCTTCCTATGAGAAACAAACAAGTAACAAGATTTTGAGAAAATGGGTTGCATCTACATTGAAGTGACCCAATGACCCAATTTATAATACAATGATCACATCACTTTACTTCACACTTTATCTGACCATGTATTGACAGTTTCAAATGAAATGTCATTGTACTTGTTCAGTGCCAATAAAGGCTTACTTACTTACTTCGTACTTTATAATACCATGATCACATCACCACTTTATAACATGATGCTTACATCAAAACTTTCCCCAAGACCGATTTACTGGATCTGGTCTAATGCATAGGCTCACTGCTGCATCTTTAATGTACCTCCTCTACCGTGACTGAGGCTTTATGGATATCTTGAACCATTCACAAGCCCCCACCCCACATAAGATGTTAGCGGGAAAGGAGACTTACTCTCGTATAAACTGGACCGCGTCCTCGTACATCATCCCACACTCAATCAGGGCTATGGCCACTAAAACGGGAGCTCTGGAGGGAGAAACAAGTGCTTACAAATCAATCGCACACCCGTTAGTCCACGGAGAGTGGAAGGCTGTTTAATAAATACCCTTTGCTATTAAACAAGAGAATCGATAGTCTTTTAACTTTTAACTCAGTCAATAAAGATCACCAAAACTAATGATTTTTTTGTTTGTTTGTTTTATCAAAAGTTTATTTACGCACCTTTAAAAACTCTCACTCCTTAAGAGGTTTGCATGGTGAACATGGCAAATCTTTAGTTTTTAGCATTCCGCCACCTCAAGAAAAACTCACCTCCCTAATCCTGCAACACAGTGCACTGCAATGCAGCTGCCTGGTTCTTCTTTAAATTTGCATTTGAGGAGATTGAGCCAGTCATCAACGATCTGGTCAGGGGGAGATGAACCATCATCGAAAGGCCAGTGCTGGAAAAACAAAAGCAGTGCAAATCAACAGCAAATTATTAAATAAAAAAGCTCTTCACAAATTATAGAAAGGAGGAGATAGCGATACCATCTCAGCTTATATCACAAACACTGGTTTTGCCAGTTGGCAAAGTATAACAACGTGATGCGTTCTGCTGCTGCTATACTCTCAAGCAAAGGCATCTATGACCTCAGTGCTATGAGCACTGTCTACCAGCAGGCACTATTCAATTGCATTTACTGGGAGAATTACCTTAGTTATCTTTGTAGTTGTTACTGAGTGACCCATTATGGCAACACCGCACAGGGTAAAAACAGACAGATTTAAGTGGGTGGTGGTAAAGATGAACTCTTGAATCAACATCATTCTAGACCCTACCATAATGTTTACATTTGTCCTAGAGTGGCACATGATGGTACAATGGTATATCTAGGCTGTACATCTTTACATGAGAGGACAAATTACTGTTGCACCTTTAGAATCAGATATGTGCTCCACACTTGAGAACACAGGACAACTGTAAAGGGTAAAGTGTCTCACCAGAACTTCGATGCCCTCCTTCTCCACTGGTGCTTTATCATAGGTGGCCTCACACACGCGGACAAGAGTTTGCACCCCGAATGCCTTCAGTTCCTGAAACACGTGCAGAAAGAGGGAGAGAGAGAAAAGGAGAGCAAGAAAGAAACAGAGCGGCAAAAGTGTGAACTACTTTGATAAACTGAGAACACTGACAAAAAAAACTTTATCAAGTACTATTCTGAATGTCTAAAATGCATTATTGATCTTGCGGAAACACACACACAGCCCAAAACTTTACTGTTATGCATCCTGTTCTAGAAAATTATGATTTAGTGGCATCTCTGGTTTACCTCAGTGAACCTGGTGAGTTGGGAGTTGGTTGGGTTGTGTGTGATGAGGAACCTCATGCACTCGTACGAGATCTCGACGGGGGCCGGACGGTTCATGTTGATGGGCTGGAGGGGGGGAAAAACGGTTCTGTGGAGACTACCTTTCAAAAAAACGGATCAGAAAACTGGGTTGTTGTGGTATGGGGGAGGGAGAGAGGTCAGGTCAGCCTAATGGATATTCAAAAAAGGCAGTATAAAAATAACAAAAAATGAGAATCACTATAACCTTCAATTCTCTTTTCTTTAAAAAAGAAAATGAAAAAATTAAATTAAAAAAGGAAGGGGGGGCTCTCCTTCTGACTTCCAATTTCAAATTACCCCATTCAGAAGGGTGTTTTGATTTGTTGGCGTTTTGAGAGAGTAAAAAAAAAAAAACAGAAACCAAAAAAAAGGTGATGGCTTTCTAATGGCTGGATTGGCTCACGCCACGGCATACACTTGGGACTGTGGGTAAAGCAGCCTCTCCGCTGGTGTGCTGTGAACTAGCGGGGCGACGCGGCAGTGTTTTCCTCATAGGGCAGGCCACTCTCTTCACTTGTCCACAATGACCAGGTGCTGGGCCTGGCAGAAGTCTCCACTAACACTCACAAACGCCATAAATGTGCAGCCTGTAACCATGACAACACAAGCAGAAGAATAGACCATTACAAGAATGCATGCGAGTTTCTTTTCTGTATTGTGTAACATTTCTGAAGACAACTTTGTACTCATGGCTTTATTCAAACTCATAAACCCACTATATGCCAAACACCTAACTGGCAAAACAGCACACACTGCCGAAGAACTGGCTGCATGTGACAACATACCGTTGCTATGGTTCCTTTCTCACAAATGTATCCTATGACTAGATGAATCAACGCGTACAAAAGGTCAAAGACTGAAATCCGACTTACTTTCATCAGGTGTAAAGAAAACTCTGTAAGAATTCCGCATTCTATCCACACCATTAGATTCTGTCTCCACTTGGCATCTGAAAAAGAGAGACAACCAACTTGACAACATTAAAACGTGACGTACAAAAAAAAAAACAGGACAACATAAATTTAAACACAAGCTACGTGTGCTCAATCTAAACTTTGACAATTGTTACTAATACCTACACTAATTCAACAGAAATTTAAAGTTCAGACTGTAGATAATATTCACTACAACTACAACGACACTACAGCTTTCTCACAATTATGCGCCTAACTTCATGTATCCATGCATTTCCCACGGTAGCGATCACTATGAACGTTCGAAAATATCTCCTTGATTCTTTAAAAAAGGCCTGATTAGCCAGCTACCACAGAACGTACCTGGAATGTTTGTTTGGGTTACCGTGTGAACCAGGAATCATCAACCACAATAACCTGCATCGCGATCATGTGGGCCCCGCATTAATAGGCGCCAGTTGGCTAGCTAACACAACTACGTTAGCCTAGATGTGAGGGCCATTTAAACCCATGTCATCCCAAACATCAACCGGCTAGCAAAACCAAATCTCGGTTCACAATACCAGCTATGATGTGCTTTCTATATGCCGTCTCCTGGAACAGGGACACTCGGCCCGCGAAAAACGTGACAGGCAACAAAGAGAGCTTGCCTGTCTAAATATTGATTTATCGACAAGTACTGATGATGATGACTGATTTGTGTTAGCCAAAAGCCAACGTCGCTGTCTCCCATTAGCTCGCAAGCTAGCTGGCAGCTAAAACCATTGTGTTGTGAGGAATATTCACCCTGACCTACCTAATGACATTTACTAGTTCGCTAACATTAGCTCTTCGCTAGCATAGTCTCAAATTGTTTACCTTCAGTCTCACACCAAATCAATGATGTCAACAGACAGATGGTTTAAAATTGACATCACACCCGTTCAACAATTTTCTTATCAATCCAAGCGGAACGCACGCCGACAAAACAAGTGACATGTAGTCAAGAGCATCAAAATGCTTCCCAGCTGCCGAAATAGAACGCTAGCGTGCTAGCTGTAGAAGTCAATGGAATGGTCTGACCAGCCTGTCGATTTTAAAAGTCACCACCAAGAAAAACCTGTGCGCACTAGTGATGACACTAGTGCCTAATGAAAATTATCGATATAAACTAGAGTATACTTACGAAGAACAGGCGGTACATGAAAATACCGAGTTAATCCGGTTGGGAACGGATTACTAGCAGTTGCTAGCAAGGTAGCCAGCTACATTATCCGTTTGTTCACCAGCGTGTAGCCAACAAGACCGGGGTTACGAGGGCAGTATACCACGTCACATCATTGGTCAACACTTCGAGTGTTCGACAAAGATGCATAAAATGGAAAGAATCAAAACATTTATATTTTAACACAAAGCTGCAATAATTTTAGCATTTTATATATTTTATTTGGGAAACTAACTCAACTATGTATAACAAATGCAGCATCATCTACCTTAACAAGCACAGGTATTAAACTATATCAACGGTACTATGGCTCCATCGTATGGTGGGAATGGTAACTAGTTTCAAGCAAGCTCAGAATGTGCGTGGGATGTGTGTTTGAGATATTACCGGGATTAAACGTATCCATTCTGAAGGCAATATTTCAATGATAGGAGTAGGAGCCAAGGCAAACAAATTTGTGCGGATAACTAAAATGTTTGAAAGACAAAGGCCCATACCCACCTCATGGTAGCAAAAATAATAATGTTAGTTCACATTCCAATTTGTCTATAACAGATTAATTAGAGAGAGATTCTAATAACAGTACAGGAGTGGTCCGCATGTCCAACTCACTACCTCAGTATCAACCCATTACTTAGCATTACCATGATAGTCAGATCATCATAGTATGCAGATATTATGTACCTGTACTTGATTATGACAGTACAGATAGTTGTCAAAAAATCTGATAATTGAGGGACATTGATTTACTTCCTTTTCATTTATTCTGTGCGGCTACTATAGCTTAGCTGTCCAAAATATGCATGATCTTCCCTAAAAAGTTGTGGCTGTACTGACACATATTGTTGTGATCTGTATTTGTGGAGTATGTGTGCACGGCAGTACACGTGACTGCTTGTATGTTTCTGTGGGGCCAACACTGGGTGTGGCCATACCTGTGAAGACCCTTACACTTCCTCTACTACAGGAAGTTGAGGAAGAGGTTCCACTGCATTTCCACCCTCTCCACAAACCAACGTAACTCAACACCTAATGAATAAAAGATACCTCCCACACCTTTACTTCCATCCATCTAGGATGACATACCTCATACCTTGCTTCCAGACACCAGTGAGCACACACCTGGGCATGGCCTTTATGAACACACCCAGTGTTTTTCCAGATGAGGTAGGAACCTGAGGCCTAGATCAGGTTTGGCGAGATTTTTTCAAGGCAAGGCAAGGGGAAGATCACACCGTGCTTTCCCAGTCTTCTGTTTTTGCTCCTCTTTTCTCTTTGCCACTTGAGACGGGAGTTTATTGATCAGGTGAGGTAAGACATTGTTTCTGGCTCTATATCAACAAAAATGTCATTGAAGTTTAACAAGGTGATTGTAATCAAGCAACCAAGACAAAATGGTAAATGGCAGTGGGAGGACTGTGTTGTGACTCATATCATAATTGTTGGTTTACTCTGTAAAATAGAGAAACTATGGCTACTCAAAATGGTGATTCAGACCTCAGACAAGACTTGTCATATTAACGTCAGACTCTTTTTCGCGGCTGGAGGGGAAGGTTTTAATTTGTTCTTTAACTAAACTGTACACACTGTGTGTAAAAATGCATGAACATTGTTTTTACACGAAACCTCAGCTCGTGAATGTCATATTGTATCATAGGCTATCATATGGTGATATAGTTTCACCATAGCGAGACCTACACAAACCCTGTTGTATTTACATTTTACCTGGATTAGCATTGTTTAGTCCAGATAAGCTTTTATTTGCAGTTTCTTTGAAGCTAATACTTTATTCTTCATCAAGCTGCTGAACTTATTTGTACAATAGTTGTTCATCATTTCCATGGGGTGAATACCCTACTTACCTTGATCCATGTAATATGGTGTCCACACAGGCACTAAGGTCTGGACAATCTGTCTCTTGACAATCTGTGGTAGCTGGGGAAGCCTTAAATTTGTCTGTCCATTTTGTCTATAACATACTGTACAGGTGTCTGATGTAGGCCATCAAGTTCTGAATGAGTGAAATGCAAATGTTGCAATCTTTTGATACCAAAACATGTCCATAATCATTTACTCAGTACAGCGTGTGATGGAAATTTGCCAGTCAAATTGGAAACATTTCAAATGCACTGATCCTCAGACACTAGGAGTGGACTTTGAAGAGTGACACCTCTCAAAATAATAAGCATTAAAATGGCAGCCATTTTGTGACCTTTACATTAATGTGGGTATGAGAGAAACACTGATTTGCCCCCTCATCATACTTCCATCGAATTGGTCCTCTCTTGTAGGTCCTTACATATTTAAAATAAGGTGATTACAGCTAATTTTTTAGTCCCAAATAACTGACAATTATTAAAATCAAATATGGAATTTGTGAATACTAATTCTTGATGTATTTTTTATTACATGGTAACACTAGTGGGGGTAAATCTTACCATTACAAATCATGTTACAGAACACAGGTAAACAATAATGGTGTTTACGTTCTGCTTTGTTTAATTGTCATGACTGTTTGAGAAGGGTGATGTGGGAGATTTTCTTTTTCTTGCAGTGGCAAGAAGATAGTGACTATAGACCAATTATTCAAAAAGACCATGTTCTAATAATGTGAGATCAGTACAGGGGCCATTCTAATTCTGTACGATCATATTTTTTTTCATCAAATAAAGCCACCATAGCTAAATTTGACATCAAACTAAACTGAAATCTATTCAGCTGACCGGGCAAACAACCAGGTTTTCCATGTATTAATAGGGAACTGGTGAATATGATGTAATATTTGATTACACTGTAACATCAGTGGAGCTGAATCTTACCAGGCCTACATAATGTATGTAAAAGCATGCTACAGAAGACAGATTTTTCATTTAGTTCATTTTCACTTTTTGTTTTGTTTTTAATTTTCATAGCTGTTTAAGAAAAGCAACACTGGATGTGACCTCCTTCTGCTGTGTTACACACTGTCACATTATTCTAAAGACCAACAATTCAAAAAGACCCATGTTCTATTCATTATCAGTCAGGCTGCAGCCCATTTAACTTCTGTAAAACAATATTTGTTTTTCATGACATCAATTCATGACATCAAACAAAACTGAAATTTCAGCAGCTGACCGAACAAACAGGTGTTTTCCAGTTATCAAAAGGGAAACCTCATCACACTGTTGGAAAAACACAAAAGAACCCTTCATAGCCATGTCATACAAATTTGTCAAGTCAACCCTTTGTTATCCCCAGTTAGTGTTATAAAGATGTAGACCTATTATTGTTTTTTACATAGCTAGCAAAATGAAATCAGTGTGTTCTTCCATTCCTTCCTGTTGTCCCTTTTATATAACTGATTTTTCCCACTTGTTATTTTTCAATAAGATAGCTAGCTTCAGATGAATTGGCCAAAACTGTCAGATCGGATCTGAAAGTGAATTTCTGTTTACCGCATTTAAGTATACTCTTGATATTTAAATCAACACTGAATATTACATTAAAAATATATTAATACCACATAGAGATACCACATACAACATCTGAACACACTTAAAATGCTAATGAGTACACAGGTATGTTTGTGTTCACAGTTTAGTTTTGTTTGTGTGTGTGATTAATGGCTGGTTTGTTGTGTTGTGCTGGCAGGGGCAGGGCCAGGTGCACTGACATCCAGCAGTCATGAACTGGTCTGCGCTGGAGAGCCTCCTCAGTGGGGTGAACAAGTACTCCACCGCCTTTGGCCGCGTCTGGCTCTCTATGGTGTTCGTGTTCCGCGTGCTGGTGTTTGTGGTAGCCGCCCAGCGCGTTTGGGGCGATGAGAACAAGGACTTCATCTGCAACACGCGCCAGCCCGGCTGCAGCAACGTCTGCTACGACAGCGTCTTCCCCATCTCCCACATCCGCCTTTGGGCCCTGCAGCTCATCTTTGTCACCTGTCCATCGCTCATGGTGACAGCACATGTCAAATACCGTGAAGAGAAGGACAAGAAGTACATCACCACCCACACGGACGGCTCACACCTCTACGCCAACCCTGGCAAGAAGCGCGGCGGCCTGTGGTGGACCTACCTGTTCAGCCTGGTCCTCAAGGCCGGTATGGACGCGGCGTTCCTCTACATCCTCCACCACGTCTATGAGGGCTACGACATGCCCCGGCTCGTCAAGTGCACCCTAGAGCCGTGCCCTAACACGGTGGACTGCTACATCTCCCGGCCCACAGAGAAGAGGATCTTCACCCTGTTCATGGTGGTGTCCTCGGCCGTGTGCATATTTATGTGCATTTGTGAGATCATCTACCTGATCTGCAAACGACTACACAAGATCTTCAGGGTTCGGCGTGCAGACGAGAGGATGAATTTTGCCCAGACTCATGAACTGACCGTCCTAGCACCACCCCGATCCCAGTACAGGAGGGTGGACCCCACACTGACCAGCACCCAAAACCTCAGCAGGGAGAAAACAGAGAAAATGGCCACTTCTAAGGTCTAGGCTTCAGCCAGCCAGCACTGACTTCTTTACCTGATGGAGGTGGCTGGAGAACTGGACAAGGCTGACATGCAGTACAGCAGACATGCACTTCACAGCTCTAATGTTTACATGTGTACATGAGCCCTAATTTCAGTGACACTTTATTTCAATGGTCACTTTTACAGTTTAACAACATGTAGCATTGTGTACTTATACTGTATACCTCGCCTAGAAATGTATATGTGCCCTAGCAGTAGCAATTGAATTTTCTGTCCTGGGTACAGTGTAGCCACAACCACAAAAAGCTCAGTAGCTTCTCACCCAATTCTGGTCGAAGCAATCACATTGGTCTATCCTTGCAGGCTTAACACAATAGGCAATGACAATAGGGCTGCGACTGTGCACTGGTGTAGTGCTATGGTAAACAAGTCTTTGATTGGTAATAGCACTATTCTACTGCATGCACAGGCAGTTTGAAAGACAACCGTTAATGCCACACAATGTGATTGCAGGCTGGCTTGTCAAGCTGGTACATACCTAAAACTAACCCTAATCCTAACCCGACGGTACAGTGTAAGCACATAATGTTACATGTTATTACACACTGTACTTTATGATTTTAGGTACACTGTAATAGGGGCCGTTAAAATAAAGTGTTACCAATTCCACTTTTTAAAAAAAGGTAGAAATGCCTTCAATAGCAATGTTGGCCAAGTTTAAACATGTCACTGTAAATGTTTTCAATTTCAATATCTGTTTGGTATAACTATTTTCGTAGGTTTTCTGTGTTGATGTATGAACTACTCTATTTTTCTATTTTGTACAGAGTTTATGTAATGTATGTAGTGTGTTTAAATTTACAACACCTGTACTTAGAGAAATCCAATGTGATATTTTACAGATACACCACAGCATTCATTAGTCATGGCATTTGTTTGTTTTTATTGTTACATACCTAAATCCCAGGCTATATTGTGATAGTTGCAAAGGCTGTATGTGTACAATGTTATATTAACACACATGTCAATAACACAAAGTCAATATAATTTAACTTTGCCACTTTCTGTTGAAAACTGTCCTAGTTTTCAGAGGAGTTTGTTTAAGCAGCTCAGGTAAAGCAGCATGAATATTATAATTTAAATGATTCTAAGCATCTGAAG
This sequence comes from Setipinna tenuifilis, assembly GCA_030347295.1. NCBI lineage: Eukaryota > Metazoa > Chordata > Actinopteri > Clupeiformes > Engraulidae > Setipinna > Setipinna tenuifilis. Next base: position 13,254,530 of record CM059278.1, read on the forward strand.
TTTAATTCTGCATTGTTGTTACATTACGTCTGCATTTTGTTTATGGTCTTGCACACTTACTTTCAGAAACACTAAGAATTAAAATAAATAGTCTTTCATGTATGTGTATGATCCTTATGTAGACTGATAACTGCCTTTTCCTTTGTGCTGAAGTAGTGATTATCAACATGGCCCCAACCCTAAAACATGAACATATTTAATTGCCAGCAAATATCTTTTCATTCTTTTAGCATGCTCATTCTTTGCCACATCTCTCTGTGTCTCTGTTAATCTGATTGTTCTTTCTCTGACGGTTTCCCTTTTCTGTCTCCATTCTTAGTTTAATGCAGCCTCAGCCACCATCCCTTCAACCCACACCGCTTCTGTTCCTACCCTAAAACCCTTTTAAAAATAACACTCCACAGCACATGCTGCCCAGGACACTTTCATTTACATGTTACATAAGCTGCACCTCTTGATCTTTTGCCTCCAGCTACCAGCGTTTACTTCACTCCCACTCTCCACATCTTCTCCTCTCATCTCATCTCATCTCATCTCTCTCTCCCTCTCTCTCTCTCTCTCTCTCTCTCTCAAACACACACACACACACACACACACACACACACACACACTCAGATATGCACACCCGAGAGTCACACATAGACTTACACCTTCTCACATCTTGCCTCTTTTCACTTAACAGAAGAACAAAAAAAGACATTAGCTTTAAGTTTTTTTTTCCAGCTGAGCCTAGTTTGACTGGTGAGGTAATGGCTGACAGTAATGTTAATGAGTGCCAGGTTGAGGAGTAGTCACAATGACCACTTATGGATGTGCTAATCACCGCTTAGCCATTAGCGTTGAGGAGGCATGTAGAGAATCAACAGGCATACAGTCGGTACGATCTCAATCGCAAGACCAGAGAGAGGGAGCACAGCACATATTCCTGTGTGTGATTCACCCAGCCGCCTACCAGCCTCCCACTTGCTTGCCCTTGCCTCCACCCACACATGTACAGTGCAAACAAGTGTATGCTGTGCTCACACAACCACATACACATACACAGACACCTACACACACAACATACACACATGTATACACAATTGCAGACAAAAACACAAACACACATGAGCACAGAGAGACACACACACACCCTCGCATACAGAGATGCTGAATCCTTCAGTGAACACAGAATGCACACTGCACAGATGCCGAATCCTCCTGTAAACACACACATATCCCCAGGCAGATCAACAGAGAAAGGAGCTAGGAAACAGAGATGGTGAAAGGTAAAGGGAGATAGAGAGACAGGCAGAGAGAGAGAGAGAACATATGAACAGACTTATTATAAAAAACAGTGAAAAATACATCCAACACCTCTATCATCAAATAAATAGAACCTGTGAATATCATATTCACCTATTATTAAACCTGCTCAGCAGAGTTTACAGTGTGCACATGCTGCCTGGTATTAGTCTGGTTTCAGCCAAGTAGTCCAGGATATGACCCCAAAACAAAACTCTTAGCGCACACACACACATGCGCGCACAAGCAAACACACACACTCTATCTATCTACCTCTAGCACTCCCTCAACCAGATGGAAGGTCAGTTTTTTGTTGGACAGAATGTGGATTATTGTGGAGCGGTGGCAGGAAAGAGGGGCAGTGAAGCAAAACACCCCCGAAGCAATAAGGCACATAGAGGAACATGGCGCATCAGAGCATGTCACTTGGCGGCACAACCCTCTCCTGTGTATCATGGCTGGCACGTAATGTATGAAATTTGGCCTCATTTAGACTGAACTAATTAATTTCACCAGAAATAGCCCCACAGATAGTCAGCCTCTTGACGGCACCCACTCACACCCCCACCCCAACACACCCCCATATAATACACATGAGATATTTTACATTTCTAGGCCATGCGGCAGATGGACAGACACTTGTGGAGCAGAAGGCTATTGAGTAAGATGAAGCATGATGAGCTGTCAGTAGGTTAGAGGTGTCAGAAGCATCATAAATGCAATCAGGCTCACCGATATCCATTTAAATTTACTGTAGTGCACAGAAAGCCTGGAAAAGGAGGGGGGAAAGGGGGAACGCAAACAGAGGCGGGAGACTTCAGACGTCAAGCCTTGACAAAGTTCTTTTGTACTTTTATTTGCACACTGATGCATTTCGACAGTAAGCCCTCATATCTACAGAACTCACACAAACAGGCAGAGTGCAGTTTCCTTTAGGAAAGATGTCATACAGAACAAGCTGTGTCAACTATCCACAGCAAACAATTACTTATTTAAGCATTACTGAACTGATCGATCAAAGATTGTAACAGCATCCTTCTGTCCTGATGTAGGAACTGTTTACATATATATGTTGTTCATCTGAACATTACACTAATTATAGTAAGGATTTCTGCCAACATCATACAAAATATATAATAAATCCAAATAGCATAAATATAGCATATTGCATTAGAATGTTCTAACTGTGCTTCTGATATTATTTTAATGGCATATTTCCTCAATATATGCGATTCCTGATTCAAAAGTATACCCTTGCAATTTGTCTAAAATTACTAAAGCCACGACGTTATTAATAAGATCCACAAAGCATTATATAAAATCAAGGACTCTTAAAGTTCAAAGCACTTGCAATGGTAAATAAATAGAAATACATGGCATACAAAACAAAAACACCAGAGACATCTGGAGAGTCTGTATCATCTGTCTCCAATTTGTAGTTCAGATTTGAGAAACTGATTTGTGAAAACATAATTACAGGTACAGCATACTGAAAATTTAGATTTTGTTTTGTGCAAAAACAACAAATATTGATTTGCTTTCGCAGTGGGATAGATGAAAATGGCTTATTACACTGGCTGATGTGTCGGGCATTGGTGAGCAGGTGAATCATGTTCATGCTCAACTATCTTTGGCTATGTGAGATAGACAGCTAACACACAGACTTTACCTCAGTATGTTCCTCTTCCTCCTCTGAGCTCGCCGACGCTTCCAGAATCTTCTCACCGTCTCCGTCAGCAACAGAAGCCTCAGAGGCCATCCCAGCCTGCTGCCAGCCAATCTGCTGCTGCAAGGCCCCAGCGTACAGCTTCTCCAGCTCCTGCTCGTCCTGGTATTTGTATCCATACTCCTCCATGTCCTCATCTACATCAAACAGCCCCGGAAGCACCTCCTGCTCCAGTTCGTCCCAGAGGTCCCATCCGGGGTTGGCTGATGATCCCTCTGGCTCAGAGTCTGACAGGTCCGAGTCCCAGTCGGTGTCCCCGACCGTGGACCCAGCTGCGCAGTCCACTCTCGAGCCGCTGTCCTCATCTGAATCAGAGTCTTTGGAGTCGGAGCACATTGTGTGGCCCTCAGTGACCATCAAGTGGCAATCAGGGGCCGCCAGGTACACAAAGCTGTCGGTGGAAAGGAAATCGCACTCATCAGGGTTGATAGGCTTGATAGTGGTGACAGTGGGCAGTGTCTCCTTCGGGACTGCTTTGACTGAAGTGGACAGCTCCTGTGGCTTGGCAGAAACCGCCAAGTACACAAAACTGTCTGTTGTGACAAAGGGATCCACATCGCCGCTATCTAGCAGCGTGGTTGTGACGCGGGCCGTGTGCTTAGATGGGGAGAGGGGTAGGGGGGATTCTGTGCCAGGCCTCATCACAGTGGTTTTATTCCCACACGCCCAAGATTCTGGGTGTTTAATCTGTGGTCTGTCTTGCGGGTCTATAACTATGACCCTTGTAGCCTCTTTTGTGTCAGAGAGCAGATCTCCATCCACTGAGGTTTGTATTACGACTTTGTTTCTGTAGACCTTTTCACGTGTTTCTTCTTGTCTGCATGGTTTATGCCCTGATATGTCCTCCATTTGGTTTAAGGAGCTTACACTGTCCATGTCTACATCTGTTAAGGTTCTGTCAATGTCCAAAGTGAATTCTTCTTGACTGATGGGGCTCCGGTAGACCCCACTGTAGACCCCACTGTCTGACTCAAATGTCTGATTGGAATCAGGAGATTCCTCATTGACTGTGATAATTTCTGAGGAACCATTAACGTGCTCCTCAGCCATCACTACTTGAGCCTCAACTGTGATCAGATCAAGGCTTATAGAGGTTGCTTTCTGTTCTGGCTGTTTATCAACTACATGAAGTGTCCCTCTTACAGGTTTTGTTTCTATATTTTCCACTGACTCAGTAGACTCTGAATGTTGAAGCAGGGCCCGAAGCTTGGCTTCGTTTGAATCCTTCAGCTCATCCTTGTTCATCATTTCTAGGTCCAGGAGATCTTCAACTCCAACCAATGAGTTGGAGCAAGAGGGGGCTTGGGATCCCCCGAAGCCTGTTGGGGGTTGGAGCAAGGGCCAACACTGCCTCAGAGAACCTGTGAGCTGGGTGTCTTGTTCCTCCCATGCCTCGTCCCACATATTATTCACCATCTCCAGCACAGCCTCCCAGTTCTCCTCCTCTGTGTTGCCAGCCCCCTTTGCTTGTGATTTCTTAGGTTCCAGCTCCTCATCCTCCACCACAGTTGGCATTTTGTTTAGCTCTTCTATTTGCACCTCCTCTTCATGGATAACTTCTGGACTGACTTCCTGCTGCCTGTTATTTGGCAGTACCCCCTTACGCTCCTCAATTTCCTTCAACATCTTCCAGTCCTGCAAGCTGCAGTCCTTTAGAAGCTCACCTTTCAGAGGCGACTTTCCCAAGAGGGCAACGTCCACCTTTGCTTGGTGTTCTGGAAACGGGGAGAGGCGAGGTAGGGTCTTTTTGTCGGTCACAGACCGTCTCAAAACTGAGGGAAGAGGCGGGAGGATAGGCAGGTTGTGAATGGCACCCCCTTGCCTCACCGTCCTCCTCCGCCCAACTAGCCTGCGGGGCCAGGTGGACTCCATCATCACTGGTGACTTTGCTGCAGGCTGAATAACTGGAGGGTGCAAGAGGGGGGCTGTGTCATTCTCTGGTTCTGGTGTTGGTGGATTTGGCTCATTGGCTTTCGAGTCCACAGGTTTGGTCTCCACCTCACCAAATACCTCATCCTCAATGCTCTGTGTGGTGGACACCAGCATCCTCCTGTCCATTCTCTCCATTGTCAAGCTCTCCATGCCGTGGCAGAACTGGTGGTCATACTGGAGGGCACTGACCGACAGCTCAGAGAGGGGGGACGTTGGTGGATGGAATTTGGCTGGCAGGGACTGCCTGTGGAACTGCTGCTGCTGGTACAGCAAGGGCTTTCCAGGGGAAAAGAACACAGGTGGGGTGTGGGCACCGGAGGACAGAGGTGACCCAGAAAATGGGGATATCTGCGGTGAGCGTGGGGATGAGAGGCTCCCTGGGAAAAAGGCTGTGCCAGGATTGAGCAGGTGTTTCTCACCTGGCGACAGCTCGATGCATTCTGGGTACTTGGGAGGGGTTACGACCTTCCAGGAATGGCGGCAGAGGTTCTCCTTCTTCCCGCTGTCCTGGTGGTGGTATCGTTTGTTCATGGAGCCGCTTCCACAAGGGGCAGAGCTGCATGACACACTGGGTGACACCGTCCTCACATACCCGCCCGGGGACCGGGTCTGTTCATCATGTGCAAGCTTCAGCGAGTCAAAGATGACCCTTTCGTCCAGCCTCCTTCCAAATGTGGACACCTGAGGTGATCGTTTGTCAAATATGTCCACCTGAATGGGCTCCAAGGAGCCATTGCTGGGGAAGGCAGCATTCTGTGCCCCTCTAGACCCAAGGGTGCTGTGGGCTGAACCGTGGTCGATGTGCTCGTTGATGCACATGGTGTCATAGATCGAGCGCTGAGGAATGTAGCCGTCTTCGTTGAATGCGTCGCCATCCTCGCCCTTTTTGGAGCAGCATGGGCTTTGCCTAAAACAGCCAGGCCTGCTCAGTGGCTTCCCCATGGCCTCTGTGCCTTTAACTGAGCAGGTGCTTTTTAATTCCCTCCGAAGCGGAGCTCCACTAATCACCGACTGGACACTTCAGGGCAGGAGGCGTGTGTGTGTGTGCGTGTGTGTGCATGTGCGCACGCTCAGAGCATCTGCACTGTGACTCAGGTGCCCCTGTTTAAAAGGAGCATTTTAGTTGATCCAGATGAAATGGATGCAGTTAATGCACAAAGACTATTGAGATGAGGGACGGTGAGAGCTGGGGGTCAGAACTGAGAGGCGAGCGTGACTGTCGTGCAAACACAGCTTTGATTTTCCATTATATTCAACCTCCTTTTACTTCTGCTTGGAAGCAACAGCTGTCAATGACCTCATGCATAATATGCATTTTTCAATGTTTTTTTTTTTCCTAGAAGAATCCAAGAACACCTTTTTTATCAAGAAAAAGGTAGAAACATGTCACAGTTTGCCATCAGGGAATTATGGTTGAAGGTAAAAGTTAAAAATAGATTTGTCCAGTTTTTCTCTTCGTTACCCAACAAGCTTTCCAGCTCCTGGATGGCAAGAGGCACAGAGTAGCACACAGACTTTTGTTTTGCTGCCCTCACACAGGTCTGCAAGTCAGCGGTGAAGCGTATCTCTTACTGGCACTAAAATAAACATCTAGAGCAGCTCTTTATCACCGTGCGTACCTTAGAGGTGTGTGTGTGGCCCCACTTTTTCAGCGCCTCTTCTCCTCAGAGTGGTCTGTAGACATCCACTTCCCATAAGTTCCCAGAAAAAGGGGGGGTCATTGTCCAAAAGCAATCAGATCGCCAGCATCGTCATCCACACAGCAGATGAGCAGCACCCCGAGTTCCAGGCGCAAGTCCAACACCGAAAATGTGTCATCCGTCCAGGCATATCTGCGGAGCTCGCATTCCCTCACAATCTCAACGATCGCTTCTCCACTCCCACCGAAGCACTGATTGTTTGACAAATGGACCCTTATTTCAACACCGTCAGCTCCCCCCACCTCCCTCGCTCTCTCGCTCTCCCTTTCTCTCTCCCATATATACACACACACACACACATTCACTCACTCTCCCTCTCAATCACTGATTCCCCTCCCCCGTACTCTGAAGCTGCTTCAGGGCTTGGTGGCTATCTGGAGCTCGGAGTCTTTCTCTGTCCCCTGCTCTGCTGTTCTCACTTACTTTTCCCTCGTTTGGTTTTGACCTGGCTCACATTTCCTCTTCAGACGAGGAACACAAGGGAAATCAGCCTAAACCCTCCCAGGAGATCCAGTTTCCACAAGCCCCCTGAAGACACACAGATCTCATTTAAAACCACAAGAAACAGAGACAATGACATAAAATGCCTTACACTGCAGGTGAGCAGGTAAAAAGATATTTTCCTTTTTTTGGTCGTTTTGATTTGATCTTAAGGCGTCACCTGATGAAATGGATAGGTAAAAACGGGCACAGAATGAAAGGAAAAACTGCAGCCTATCTAACAGCCTTTGTGATTTTTATCTTTGCACATCTCTACCATTTGTCTCCCACACACACTCACTCACTCCTCACACTTAAGCCTGCGCACATCTCTCCTCTCCTGCCCTGTGCACTCCCACACACACACACACACAGTGTATCCTGCACAGCCTATACAACGGTATCGGCAGTCCTTCATCCTCAGCTCATCACGCTAAAGCTGAGGAACATGAAGGGGCGGGGGGTGCAACGTTTAGGGCAACGAAAAGGAGAGTAGAGGGAAGAGTGATGCACAATGTCATTCTTTTGACAAATAAAAAGGTATAAATTATGCAGTCAGTGCAAAGACAAGGCCACTTGAATACAGAGTCAAAATGGCACAATTATCTTAGCAAGCTAGAGGACCACTGTTTCTCATTGGTCTTTACTGGCTCCAGGCGTCCGATATCAAAAAAAAAAAAGAAAAAAGGAAAAACAACAAAAGCATCAACCTCACACTAAATCACATTTGCACTATATTTTCACTCTTGACGAGAGCAACGCTTCCACAATTCACATTACAGTGCCAGCCATGGATCTCTTCTGTTACCATGGTAGCAAATGTGACAATGGCCCTTACTTCAGTGTGTGGTGTAAGCTAGGCTGTGAAAATATCTGCATAGTCCTCAGTGGATGCAAACTGTCGGAGATCGACTTCTGTTGTGCATGATTGTGCAAAATCAAGTTCTAACTGTACCAAAAAAAACACAAAAACAAAACACAAAACAGCTTATTTGACTATAGCTAATCTGTCCCCTAACAAAAAACAACCATCAATACAACACCCAGTTTTTAGTAAGTCTGTTAAACTTACTTGTGTGTACGTGTAACTAGTAATTAGTAGGTTGCAGTCTCAGTACATCAGTTTAAACTGTTCCATTCTTATAGCACTTATAGCCTTAACTGTGAACAAAAATAATTATACAATGAAACATATTCCTAACACCAGCTGGCTCACCATCTAACAGAAATTAAATCAGTGGGACATTTCGAATTTTGTACATTGTAAAGGTCACTAGTCTCTCTTACACACACATTAACACACAGAGAAAGAGAACGAGAGCGGAAGCACTTACATAAAAAAACACTTTTATTCTCTTCATCATGAGAGATTATGTTGAGGTGCTCCAAAGTGTTTTTAACAGGAAGTTTCTCAATCGCAACTGGGAAGAGGGGGTGTGCCAGACCTCGGGGTGAAGCTGGAGGTAGGTAATCACAGAGAGACCTGCTACTGGGGCACTATTTAAAGGCACATTCCGCCATTTTCTTTCAGGTAACAAGCACACCATCTCTCCCAACACTCCCCACATGAAGATGCACAACAGCAAATCTGAGTCCTGCTGAATATTTAGAGAGGGCCGTTGGTCAATGCAGTATTTCTGCTAATCTGACATGTGCATCATTCTTTTTTTTTTTTACCTCCATCATGATACAAAACAAACAAACTGCATTATTGGTTACACAAATATGAAATTCTCACCATCTGACAAAAGCTTTTTTTTTTTAAACAAGCAGACAGGGTAGTTTCTGTAAAGAACTGAAGACAGTATTCATGATTCACAGACATACTGAGTAGGTATGAACAAGAGTAATTATGCCAACTAATCACTCAAACACACATCAAGAAAGGTCCCAATCAGTCTGAACATTCTGATGAGACCTAAAGCAGCTTTTTCTTTGTAACAGAGAATGCAGCGTCTGTCATGGTTTAAAAGGCCATTCTTTTCGCATCCATGCTCTGACCTTCCACTGCCTGTGACCATCTCGTTTCAGTCTTTTGATTGAAGATAGCATCGATTACTCAGATATTTGTGCAATTAATGTTATTTTTTTCTTAGTTTGTGTCCAACATGATGCATCTCTGCATTATCCTCCATATGTGGAAAGTGTAAACATTTGAATGGAAAAGGAGACACTGTGGAAGATGAAAAGACCAAAAAAAACATCAAATCAACTACAGCAGTCAGGAGGACCAGTTCAGTTTAAATGTCACCATGATGTCATCCTCAATAAGCTTTTCCACCAGCCCAAATTAGGCATGATTTGTCCTCCTAAAAAAAAAAAAAATCTATTCTGAAAGTCAACCTCGCCTTGAGAAGCGAAGAACTGGTCCCAACTTAGCATCTAATACCATAGAATCGTTTAAAATAAAACTTTATTTTGTGTGTTTCGATGGGTCCGATGACGTTTGCCCCAAGGAGCCATTATGAGCTCTCGTCGCTGGACGTGGGCTGGTTCTGGTTGTCCGCGTCCCCGGTGTACACTTGTCGCACCACCTGGATGCGTGTCAGCAGGTTCTCCAGCGTGCCGATCTCCAGAGCCTGGTCCGAGTACCACAGTGGGCTGTTGGGGTCACACACGCGTTCTGGCTGGAGGTAGAACAAGTCGGCGCGCTTCTTCACAGACTCCGAACTGCGAGAGACAAGAGGAAAAAGTAAAGATGGTTGCTGCACAGCCTTTTCTTTTAAAAGAGAGGTCTAGAGGGCGTGATCGATCCTAGGTCCCGGGTGACTGACGCAGAGTCGCAATCAATAGAACCGAGACTATTTGAAGAACACTTTAGCTACACTGCAGGAGCAAAACACCTTCAATGGTCCAGAGCCCCCCACTAAGAGTCGTGGTAGTATGCATCACCATGCTAGTGCACTGGTCATAAAGTGTAATATTCTATGTACTCTTGTCACCTTAACAGAACCTGTTCCACCTTAGCAGAACAAATGAACAACTAACTGGAGAGACTTCTGTGTAACAGAACAGCTGTGCAACAGACTTCATACAGATGGTAACATATAAAGCAAAATTCTTATGTGCCATACAACACCTTTTACACCCTTGACACGCCTTTAAGGAGCAAATGAAAAAATTGAATAGACTTGTTCACCTATGCAGCAGTGTAACAGATTTCAACGACATCAGACCAAAAGGGAGAAATACGTCAAATATTTAAATAATAATAATAAAAAACGACCGATTCAAAAACAGGGTGGTAATTAAAATAAAGCCTGCTTAAAACAATGATACAAAAACTGAAAAAGTTTGAGGCACTCCTGTTAGGATTAAAAAGCCTTTATTAAATATTGGCTACATGCCTGCCATGGATGTAGCCAATAGTTATAAAGGTTTTTTAATCTTAACAGAAGTGCCTCAAAGTTTTTCTGTTTTTGTATCTTTGTTTTAAGGGGCCTTTATTTTAATTACCACCCTGTTTTTACTCCTTATTCTGCTCACATTTGTTTGACCCAGGAAAGCATTCCCTTTTCTCTGATTGTGTTTAAAAAACGAACTATTTTGTCACTGTGGAAAACATATTGGTGCTGTATGAGGGCAGAGGCAGGGCAATACCATTTGGAGAGGTAGAACTCGTAGAGGCGCACAGGACAGCGGAGGGGGTTCTCCTTGTTTTCCGGCATCTCCAGGTCGCCCTCCCGGCTGTCGTCATCTTCCTCCAGCTTCCGTTTCGTGGGTAGGGAAAGCACAACTACATAACAGGAAGAAACAAAAAAGATGATCACTTTGTGTGCGTGTGTGTGCTTGTCTGAAAAATTCAAACAAGAAATAATGAATTAAAAAGCTGCTCCCACACAAAGCCATCTTGAAGAACATTTGAAACAGTGATAAGCTAAAGGGATGAATACTGATAAACATATTGTTTAAATGCAAATGTCTACATGATAAACACAGAGCTCGTCAATGTCAATCTCTTTTTGGACATATCTTTTCACCTAAGCATGTCAGTGAATACGAATAAACCTGCCCTCTATTAATGAACAGACACTGGTATATAAATAATGACAAAATACACCATATTTTTGGTCATAGTCTGTGATAAAGTGGTCCTTGGTTTTGCCATACAAGAGCAACAATAGTGCTCAAGGAAAATGATTTCCCTGGACAGATAGCTTACATTTAAAAGTGCCATTCTACAAAAAAGTATTCAATTTAATCAGTTGAAGAGCACTGGCAGTTAAAGCAAAACCTGTTTAGTTTAGTGCAACTTTACAAAACAGGCATGGCCAGTATTTTTCCGTTTCGTTTTTGTGTAGGAAATGGAGCCCGAGCAGAGCTGGATCCTCCACTACCCGACACCCACACAGCTACTCCTCCACTATCGCTGTTCTCCTCCCCTTCCCCCCTATCTCACCTGGGGGCTCCTGTTCCAAGCCGGGGATCCTGAAGCGCAGGTAGGCGGTCTTGCCAGTGCCGGTGATGCGGGTGTGGCGGGAGACGTGGGCAAAGGCGAGGCGGCGGTGCTGTGCCAGGGTGGCGAGGCGGAGGAGTTTGGTGGCGAAGAAGAGGAGCGTGCTGAGCAGCACGATGGGCGAGTAGGCCCCCAGCTGCTTGCACTGCCACAGGTACTCCTCCTCCACCCGAGACTGCAGCAGCTCTGCCCACCCAGAGGGATATACGCAATATAGTATTACAGTACCACCATCATAACAACGCAATATCTGTAATAATAATACAATAAAACACTGCCTCAGGTACTCCTGCCCAGCCCCGTGCACCAGTGCACCAATATTTAATGATGTATTGTATTATGATACTATATTTAATTTTCCCCAAAGGGAAACTTGTTGAGCTCATTTTCCTTTGGGACAATAAAGTATATTGTATTGTATTACAATAATGTGTATGACCAGCATAAGTTTAGTGGTTAAGTCAGTTATATTCATATTACATGAAACATATTAGCATATGGCATGGACATGGTAATTTGGGGAAGGTCAAAGACTGGAGGCATGAATTGCTACAGACCTTCCTATTTAATGTTAAGAGCATAGCTAGTTTCTATTTTGACATGCACTAAGGAATCACAATATGGCATTTCACCACTGATCCAATGTTTGTGCAGTGTTAAATTACATACATACATTGCATACATATATTTAGATTTATAAGCAACATATTTTCAGGTTGTGGGGAAAGTCAAAGACTTGGGGTGTAAACTGCCAGAAACCTACCAGTGATAATTTGTTTTAGTATGTCTTTTGACATCTTTGCCTGTAACATTTACTTTTTTTCTCAAGTTAGCATTTCTAACATTCACTTAATTAAATGGATGCTAGTAACCCAAGACCACACCATAGTACAAACACACATTCACTGTAACCAGGAAACCATGGAAATCATGACTATGCAACAGCTAGCAAGAGCCAGCTAAGTAGAAAGGACAAACTTGTATAGTTTTACAAGTATCTGGATGACACAGTAGCGAGTTAAGACAGAGCAGTGGCAACGATTACGTTGTCACCTCCCTGGGGAATCCAAACACATTTTGCAAGTCACCCCTATTACCATTAAAAAGCTCTGCTGTCTGCATACAAGCTCATCTTGCTGCCAAGCAGCAAAACTGATGATGAACCTTTCTGAAACGTCTGTCTGCTGTCCTCAAGATGCAGTTTTACCGAAATATTATAATAACCATATCAGATAACAATTACAGTTATAGTATTTAGCAGATGCTTTTCTCCAAAGCCAGGTACAGCAAAATAAAACACTACATCACCAAAAACACTTGGTTAGCTTTGGTTTGTAGGGGAGTATAAACAAAACTTGCAAACACGTGTATTGATTAATGTAGTGAAAATACTTAATCAAATACACCTTAAAAAATGCCGATAATTAACCAAATACAAACCAAAAAGATGCATTTTTAAATGTCTTTTAAATATGTCAAGGCTTTTAGAGCAACGGGTGATTGTGTTCAAGCCATTTCACCATTGAGGCAACAAAAAAAGAAAGAAAAAATTACAACAGGTTATGACAGGCCAGCATCAACCTTTAAGCAGAGCTCAGATAGAAACCTGATTTACACCCATTCACCCACAGCGGTGTCTTGTCACACAACTGAGGAACATGATACAAGGTCACACACGTAGAATTCAGACCGCAACCGCCTTTTAGATGGCAAATTTAACGGTGCCATGTTGGGTGCCTGGGTTTGATGCATGTTAAAACAAAGAGAAGTATGGAGTCAAGCTGTCAAAAAGAATATGGGACACCCTCTCCTACCAAAACCCTATCCACAAACATGATCTGGAGAACAAGAAAAAATGGCTCACAGAAATAACTTTCTAAGTATTAGCTATTTAGAGAATGCAAACTTGTGAACCGTAATAAATGTACTGCTGTTTAAAATGGCATACAACTGTTTTTTAAGATGTTCCTTGTTTGGTCTAATATAACCACAATGATTGTAATAAAGTGTGTAATTTATGCAGTCTTATGTAGTAATAATGATAATAATAATAATAATAATAATAATGGGAAACTCTTTACATGACGACTTTTAACACGTTCATAAAGGCTTATATTGCAATCATTAAGTATGCAAAGTATTCATAACTATTTATACATACTCATAACTGTACTACCAAGGCATTATAATGCCTTAAATAATGGCATAAACCCTATTCGAACTTCAAGTTGCATAGAGTGCATTCTTTGTTATAAAGCTTTAGCTGCCTGTGAGTGCAGTCATGAGTATGTATAAATAGTTATGAATGCTAATTTTAACCAACATTAGGTTTATGAAGGCATTATAACCCTATATGAATGTGATTATAGGGGTTTGTAAATATAAGCTTCATAGACAATATTACCTAATAATGCTACAAACTTAGAGATAACAATGAATGTTACCATGCGGCTCAACTGTGTGTCCCCAGTTCTTCAGCATCTTGGTAACATCCATGGTAAACTTGCTGTAGAGGGAGTCCGTGAAGATGTTCTCAATCCTCCCGTTGTCGAACAGATACTGTGAGGAAGCCACCAGGGAACCACAACAGGACAGGTGGAGACAAGAACATATTTATATTTAGAGCTGAGACAATGTCTAACCATGCTGTAGGGGAAAAAGGGAACCAACCCGAAATAAAACCATATTGCCAATAGCCACACTGTATACATACCTTATTCATAGTGGCACGGCATTGTCAGTTTGTCAGATACTGATTGACTGACTGACACCATCAACAACCAATGAGCATCACATAATTCATTTGAGAGAGCCACCAAATGTATTTTTTGGAGTGTTCCTGTCCATCTCCTTTACTGGTACCCAGCACTGAATACCCCAGACAAAAGCTGTGAGTCATCCAGTGGCTACTAAACCAAGACAAAAGCAACCACAGGCGTGATGGATGGATTGCCATTCAAATTTAAATAGCAGACAGCCATCTAAAAAAGTGAGCCTTGTTTTTCTCTGAGCAGAATGGCATTCATGCCCAAGCGTAATGTTGGCAATGCAACTGCCTCCCCAGTAGGAAGCCCTCCTACAACCCAAGGCTGTGTTCCAATTGGAAAGCAAGAGAAACCCAGACCACATGTGTTCCTGCACCCCCCCTCCCTCATCCCTCTTCTCCCCTATGCAGAATGCATGGCTTTGGAGAGGCTCAGTGAAGACAGATGGGATGAATGTATGGAAGCCATCTCATCTTAATGACATCATTTCCAAATGGCGAGTAGAATGTTAGCGTGAGTAGAATGCAGACATTTTGTGTTGTTCATCATGACGTCTGGCTAGTGCAACCTAACAAAAGCAACACTGATAGGGTTTAAATTACTGCAAAGTTTCAGTTTTGCTGAACAATTACCTGTATGTCACACTATCGTAAGACTTATATTTACTTCCCAACACACAATCTGTATTCCGGGCCTGTCAAGCCATGCATGAGGCTTAAGGCTAAGAGTTTGCAAGTCTTTGAGCTCATATAGGCTTTTCTGCAGGTCTTAGGGCACCAGAAGTGGCTGCAATAATGTTATGACGTATAATTACAAGTTATGAACTGCTTTGCTTTTTTTCCAGACATCTTAAACTAATTCCCAAGTTACGCATCCTTTTTTTCTAACCCAACCCGCCCACCCACATTTGGTGCGTGTGTATGCGTGTGTTCCTGGAGATGGATTCCCATACCTGCTGGATGCCCAGGCAGAGGCAGTAGATGACGTCGGCGGAGTAGGGTTGTCCATCAGGTCTCCGCACCTCACTGATGAAGCGGCACAGGCCATAGCTGAGCTCTGCCGAGCTGCACTGCAGGACGTCCTCCTTCACCACCATGGCCCTCGCACCTGCAGAGAGACACAGCGGGAGAGGGTGGAACTTTTTAGGAGGACAATTTTATTTAAAATTACTACCTTCACCATCACGGCTGTCAGACCTGCAGAGACAGAAAATGAGAGAAGCTGGACCTTTTTTTAGGGTCTGTTTTCTTTAACTCAACTACCTTCATCACCATGGCCCTCACAGCTGTGGAGAGACTCAACGGGAGAAAGGTGGACCTTTTCAAGAGGAAAGCTTTATTTAACTAAACCACACAGTCAGGGACTCATTTTAGATGGAAGGCTGACACAAATATATCTACAAACCAACTCTAAAAGCAGCCTGCAGAGAAGAGAAAGAAGCAAAAGGGGAGAGGGGGTTCGGGGACAAAGAGAGACAGAGGAAAGATAGATGAGTGGGAGAGAGGGAGAGAGAGAGAGAGTGCTAGTGGGGGGCAGTGGAAGAGAGGTATGAAAATTGGAGGAAATTATGGAGAGGAAAAAAATAATGTTAAAATATTAGGCTATTTTTGGCAGTCATTTAGTATTCTTTCTCAGTGTGTGGTAGATACTGGCTGAACAGGATTGTGCATTTATTATTTATTATCAGAACATATATCCTTAATTCAATCTAATTTCTAAATTTAAATGTTATTACTACTGTCATCAATATACAACATGTGCTATCCTTTGACAAAACTGTATTTATTTGTCATGCCAATATAGCTCAATGGAACAAATGACGACAAGAATGGGAGAGAGAGGGAGAAAGAGTGAGACAGAAAAGTGAAAGACATAAGGAAAGCAAGTATAAGGGACTGTATGGAAAAGGGTACAAGGATGAGGACAAGGAATAATAGTGGGTGTTGACAGGCGGAAACAGACCCAATAAAATTCAAGAAAAGAGGTAGGGGGAAAAGAATGGGGATACACAGTCTTGGTATGAAAAGAAACCAAATCACAAACTGAGTCACCACACAGTTGCCACCCACTCTCAGCACCATGTTTCTCCAGTTTAAAAAAAGATGACAGCATCAATGCAATTTTGGCAGTAAAGCTTAGATTCTGCCAACCAGACTAAAAACCTAATTTGGCTCTGGGCCGTATTTTTAATGTCTCGACATCTTCTGCCTAGCAAGCCAATAATGCCAAAGTATTTATTCATGTACATGTAATATGGTTAGTTTATGAGCAGATGGACGTGGGTGTGGGAGTAATAGTGTTCATTTACACCATGGACTTAGTGGCTAGGTATGTGGGTGGAAAGGTATGTGGGTGGATGGGTAGGGTTTTGTAGGTTTGTAGGTAGGCTGGTGCTGTGAGGACACTGACCACTGGGTTTGCCCAGGGTGCTGGCCGAGTTGAGCTGCTTGTTCCTCCACTGCACCCAGCTAAGCCAGGCCTGTACCCCGTAGGTGTGGTTCAGCCGAGAGATCCCGGACGAGCCCCCAGGACCACCAAGTGGAGACGCTCCCCGCTTACGACTCTGAGGAGAGATTAGATTAGGATTACACAAGATTAGACTCCACTTTGTCATTGTAAATATAGACCCAAAGATGACAAAATTAATAATAAAAATTTGTCATTTTCAAAATAAAAGCAACAATAATATGTAATTGTGCAGAAAACAAACACAGAAGCGATTAGCATCGAACCGGAAACAGGGCACGCTGAGACAAGGTAAATTATAGGGACAGGGTCTATGGGGATGAAACAATGCAAGAGGGTCTGTGTTTGTTTGCATTTTATGGCTGTGGGAACGATTTAGAACACACAAAACAATGACTTCACTGTAACCTCCTTTTCACTGCATTAATTGCTAGGTGAGGGGGAACTAATGCACCGTTGTAACCAGACAAGGATTGTGCCAGCACCTTTTATAGTATAATTACCTGCAATTATCATCCAGTGGCTGTCACAACGACGCAATTTATTAAAGCCCTGAGACATAAGGCTCAACACTGTTCCTGCAGCAACTTTTTTTTGTTTTTTGTCAAATGCCATTTCACCGAGTATTAAAAAAATACTGTTTGGTGTAAAGAAGATTCCACTCTATGCAGTGTTCTATTCTATACCATCTTGCATCTGACAACTCATGCACAGCACCCACCCGTTTCCTGAGGGGGGCACCCTCTCGTGTTCTCTTACAGCCACGGTGTTTTAGGGCCATCCTGTGCTCCACAGGTTCACCAGCATCTTCAAGCTCTGAGTCCAAACACGCAAAAAAGAAAAAAAGCAATGAGCTCAGCCAATCAAACTGTGTAAACATTGACAGCAACCACATGTGAGTTAAAGGTCAATTTCAGTCCTTACTTAATGCTTTCATGTGAAGAACTTCTATGTTAATGCAGCTTTTTGGCATTTGTCTTTATAACGCACTCAACAACACAAAAAAACATCTCTACAGTAACAATTCTGTGTCTGAAGCTGAGCAGCGTTCATGCAGTGCAGGCGTTAAAGCTCAGCGCAGGTGTAGAGCTCTATGCTGCTGGGTACTTCCTGGGTCTTCTCACCCATGGCCTAGGTGTCACCCACAGCACGGCAGCTCATTTTTCATTAGCACTTCTATTTACGGAGCCGCAACATGCTCTGTGAGTCAGAGATGGCTCGCTCACGCCGCTAGGAATGAGGCTTACTGTGGGTGTCGTCAGCGCCACAGTTAGCCTGGTCAGAGGTCATGTCCTGGGGTCCTCCCCGTAAAAGTGGGTTGGATGTGAGGGCTCCAGTGGAGGGGTGGGAGGCCCGGTCGTCGTCCAGGCTGAGGGGGGTGGATACAGCCTCAGACTCCAGGTCCCCACTGTACGTGCTCCCCTGGTCTGCATGCAGTACGATGGAGTGAACACACCCACACACATACACACATACACGAACAAACAGACACACACATACACCCCCACACACCACAGTTAGAATATATACCCATAGCAAGAGATTTTAACTTCTCTCCTGGCAATAGCTATTTTGATCAGTTGTCAAGCATCGGGCCCCATCTAAAGTAGAGTACTATAAAAACTATTATTTTTAGTATATACTTACAAGATAGTACAAGCACTGTTTCATTTTTAAAAATTGTGAATTAAGGTTTAAAAAAAGATACTTAAAACTTCAACAAAGAACAAAAACATTGTTCTTCTCGATAACCTGGTGCTCTATGACTTTTAAATAACCAAAAGATCAGTATGTCCAACAGTCAGAATATAAATGAATGCATGAATATCAATCAGTCCAACTGCGCTTGAATATCAATCAGTCCAACTGTGCTTGAATAACAAATCAGTCCAACTGTGCTTGAGTACATCAGGGGAATGCAATGAAAGACTCTCTGGTCTAGGCTGTGTGCTTGCTCATGAACTGCAGGGCCCAAATCTGTGCCAAGAATGAACACATAGTTCTCATGCCAACCTACCAGAGCCCAACGGGCACCAACACTACCGGCATCACACACACTTATACACACACACGCGACCACTAACCTCCCACCGACGCTGGCTTGTCCTTCTCCTTCTCCTCCTCACCCTCCTCAGCCACCTCCTCCTCTTCCACCGGGGTTTTGGGGGTCACCCCTCCCTCTGCCACCTCCTGCCCTGTGCCATCTGGCTTAGAGGGCACCATCAAGGGCACTGGCACCTGCAGCCGGACACACTCAATATCAGCACCTAGGCCATGCAGAAGTGTGTGCGTGTGTGTGTGTTTACAGAGTAACATGCATCACATGACATTATTTACCAGCATCCCACCTAAAACAATTGAACATGTGTAAAGTTATGTTAGAAATATAGAAATTTAAAACAAAGTTCTCGTAGTCTGAACCCTGCTTTTTATAGGTCCTATGGTACCAGATTCTTCTTAGGACATCCATTATCAGGACACCTGATGTTTCATTTACATCTGCATGACAACATATCATTTTTACAGAGTGGATACACTGTTGAGAGTATCCTGCACTGCCTTTCATCAGACCATCTCACTGCTCTTCGCCTCTAATGAGTCTTAGATCCTTCTGTGCTTACTCTTACCTTCTTGATCTAGGAGCAGGGGCACTGCTACAAATTTTAGGGTCATAAGAAAGAACTTTCGTGGTATATTCAAAATAACGTATATTGTGGTATTTTCAAATACCAAATTGTATGACTTTTAATACCATGGCCTTTGACCGGTGACTCTCACTGGTACAAAAAAAAAATCACCTTCTTACTATTCCATAAGGAAACACAGCTATATATTAAATCCTTCAGTGCCACTATGCTAATGCTAGTTGTCTAATTTATGGCGATTAAAACTGTCCATACTTACTGACAAAACATGTGTACCTGTGTGACATACTAGCAAACTTCTTAAAAAAGCTTTTTTTTTAATTGACTCTCCTTTCAACGTTTTTTATTATTACATTTTTGCTCTGTAGCACTTTAAAAATTTCTGCAATACTAATAAAATCTTTATTACTGGTGTATCATGACAGGAAAATGCTGGGGTATGAAAAATTGTCTGTTTATGCTAAACCCTATTGTTATTGTTACCCTATTGTCCCAACTACCCCTCTATCTCGGCATAAGACTGTTTTGTTGTTTTCTTTCTTAAAAAGCAGTCTTTGACCATCATTTGACCCCTAATGTAACAGCATCTCCTCTCCTTACATCTTCACTGCCTGTGGTCAGAGCAGACCTCCCTGACTCAGAATCCACGTTCCCTTATCTTATCCTTTGGAGCTTCTGAATGTCCTTGTGATACAAATAAATATGCAGTGTTTTCACATAGATTTTGTCTGTAACGCTTTTAGAGCGTGACTTCACAGCTTCTTATGTGTCATTAATAAACATTGTTTATTATCGGTTTCTACAGCATTGTGTGTGTGTGTGTGTGCAGCAGATAAGTCCAAAAGAAATTTACCTTTGGGACAACACAGTATGTCCTATCGGATGGTATCGTTAGCGAAGTGAATTTGTTTAAACAATGCTCCTTTTGTGCAAACAACTCATTCAGAGAACACATTACTGATGGGATGCCCCTTTTGGTGGTCTGACCACTGCATAGATTTCTCCTTGTTTGGTCACCTCCTCCTACATCCCTCTCTATGCTGTGACAGGGCTGCACTGCAAGGGAAGGGGGGGGGGGGGGGGGGGGGGGGGTGACACGAAGTGGGCCACTCTGCCTTTTCAGAGCACTACTGCGGCAACATCTGGGTCAACGGTCAAGGACTCCCAAGTCCAGTAAGAGATAAATATACAGATAATGAGCACACCCACCTCACGGTAACAGTCAGCCTGTGCATTATTTTAAGAGCTTAGCACATCGAGATCCCCATTATTAGTGTAGCTTCCATCCTACCTACAAGTTTATTTTGGGAGAAAAAGTGTCCTCCCAAATGCTATATCATGTAAAACTATCCCTGAGAAAGGAAAGTAGAAAGCTGCACAGACCTGTGTAAAGCATAGGAGGGGATGTGTGGGTGTGCTGGTTTGTGTGTGGTGAGCTGGCTTCATGTTTATGAGATTTGTATATAACGTAGCCAGCGGCCTTCTCATCACCTCCTCCCACAGTGCTAACTGTTAGCAGACAAGGAACTGCTGTAGTGTTATACTGAGGCACCTTAAAGACTAACTGCACCTTAGAATGTGTTTGCCTTGAGCTGTGTACTGATATGATATGTAGAGAAAACACACAACTGTATTAACGTCAAACGTCAACAGAAATGGATTTTACAGCCAACAACTTTGCAGAACTTCAAAATGCATGAATAAATTTCTGTTTTGTTTTATAGTGTTGTACATCGCTGTTAAGAAAAGCATCTGCTAAAAACTATGACTGTAAAAACAGCTCTATGCGAGGTGGGGTAGGGGCACATACCGGTATGGGCATGCCCATGGGAACAGGTGTGTACTGGGTGTACATGTGCATGGGCACTGGGATGAAGACAGGAACGGGCACAGGGTAGGGCACTGGAACATAGCGCACCTTCTCCCCTTTCTCATCTTCCGCTGCAAACAGACACACATGCGTACCACACACAGATATACATACACACAAAAATATTAGCACACCGCCGAGCAAGCTTACCACAGACACATCCATATATGCACACACATACACACAAAAATATTGCCATACGGCGCGCGCACACACACACACACACACACACACACGTAAGCACTGTTAAATGCCAGCTCTATTCAGCTCTACATCACCCACGAAAAGCCCAAGGGGCTGCATAACTATTACAAGGTCCACAATCACACACTCAAAGCGCAGTGAAATATTTACACTACAGTGGCCCAACTCTGCCTCTGTTTAGGTTAAGTAGGGGTCTATTAGGGCATGCTGGCACCTTTCTGTGTGTGCAAGTCGTTTGTGCTGCTGGCGTCTTTGTCTTCAGTGTGCTTGTGTGTGTCGGGGGTCGGTGGAGGAGGAGGCGGAGGAGGTTCCAGCAGGCACTGTATGCCCTGCTCCTGAATAATGGGCTTGCACATGAGCGCTTTGTTCTTCAGCAGGCGCGGCGCGGGCGACGGCAGCTTCATGGCGTCAGTCTGTGTGCTTGCCTACCAGGCACAAAACACAACCATCAGTGCCAACATTGACAGGTATTCACACACACAAATATGAAACTACCACCGATGGAAAACACACATGTATTTGCTCATCTGTGCACCTAAAAACACCAAGAAGCATAAACATATACATAATCACATGTAGGTGCACGCACGCACGCACACACACACAAACACACACAAACAACCCCACCACAACACAAATTAAAACACCCCCGCCATAAACACACACACACACACACGTTACTGTGCACACACACATACACACCACACACACACACACACACACACACAAAACACCCACAAGCATGCACAAATGCACACATCCAGACACACTCTGATGCAAGTGTGCAAGCACACGCACATTCAATAGCTAAAGCCTGCACACCCACACACACCACTGGCACTTTTTCTCTTTGTGCCAGTCTAAGCAGAGAAGGCGAGAGCACTTACATCACCAATGATCTTTGAGTGGCCGTTGGAGGTAGGCAGCGCTCCTAGGAGGGAGGGAGGGAGGGAGGGAGGGAAAGAGTGAGCGAGGGAGAGTGAGGGAGAGAAAGAGAACATGTGAGTCCAAAAAGTCATGACAACAGCAGAGGTGCACACAAAAAAAGCAAATATTCGCTTTCAAATAATCACACGCCAAGACCATCATACGTCTGAAAAAACATACATTACGGAAATATCTAACAGGTTATTATGTGGAAATGGAGGTGTACCAGCAGCAGAAGAACAATTTCTGCCTGTAGTGAGGTAACCAAACTGTAGTTAAAATCCATTTCCACTTTGTAGCTTCAACATGAAAGTGTAAGGTAGTGCAACAGTGTACAGTGTCAGGCAAACAACAGTGACCGTGTTAGAATATAAAAATATATGTGTTTAAAATGCCTTAGGTAAAATATCCTTATAATAAAAGGAAAAAATGGTGTCTCCTCTTATGATGCTCAAAATGTCTACACGAGAGAGAGTGCTGACTATCCGTCTTTGCAAGTGGGCCGTGTTATGCGTGAGCCCGACCAAGCGCCGGTGTTGTAGTCGGCACCTGTGAGAGCCGTGTGGCCCTGTGAGTCACCGGGCTGGCCGCTCGGGGTGGAGGCAAGAGACACAACGTCGCCAATCACCGCCGTCGCCTTGGAAACGGATGGCTGGGCAGGCGCAGAGATGAGACCTACAGAGAAGCAGAAAGAGGAGGAGGAGGTGGGAGGGGAGGTGAGGGGTACGACAGACAAAAAAGATTAGTCACACAGGCTGAAACTAGGGCTGCGCAAGCAAGAAATGAATCTCCATTTCATTTCCGGGAATAAATAGAAAGTCATACTTTTTAATAAGGACAGAGATTAAACCAATTCGTTTTTTTTCTGAATAGTTTCTGCTCTGACCTCTGCAGAGCATTGCACGCAAGACAATGTGTGCCATATCTTGCAGCACAACTAATCAAGACAAAGAATGTACAACATACTATATAACAACAGACTCAATGCATAGACTTCCTGATCACTTTCCATGGTTTTCAAACGAGCGAATCTAATTTGTGGGACTGCTGTACACATTCCCAAAATTACTGATCCAGATCCATACACCACTCTCACTGCCATAATATAATAGTCTCAGTAAAACATACAATGTAAATCAACAGTTTCACAGCCCTCACAGAGACAGGTAACAGCTGCTAACTAGACTGTAGTGTAACAACTACAGTATTTACTGCAGTCGTATTCAGTCATCATGTCTGCACTACCATTTCCTACCCATCCAGATTATTTCAACAAAGTCAGTTTGGATAGCTAAATGTAAAGTCTCTTTCTAAAAATCCCACAACTTGCATTTAGCCAATATCACAGCACCTGAAAATAGTTGAAAGCCCAATTGCTAGCATCTGCAAAGCACCCCTATATAAACCTAAAAGAACACATCATTCTTTTTCGCACCACCAAATGACTTCACTCTTGAAACACTGATAAAATGCTCTGTATTAAATGTTGAGTAGTGCATGTACAGGTACAATACTACTGCAAAACTAACTGGACGGACGGACGGACAGACAGACAGACAGACAGACAGACAGACAGACAGACAGACAGACAGACAGACAGACAGACAGACAGACAGACAGACAGACAGACAGACAGACAGACAGACAGACAGACAGACAGACAGACAGACAGACAGACAGACAGACAGATAGATGGACGGATGGATAGATGACAGATAGATAGAATCTCTTTTAGTCGTCAAGGAATGTAGTCATACATGCTGCCAGAGAAGAGTGAAAAATTAAAGATTGAGTTCAAAGGAGGAGAAGAGGTATTAATTTGACTCGTTTGCAATGGACTTTGGGTGCTGTCCAGCTCTCTGGGACGATCTCTGGAGCAGAGTCTTTTTTAACTCTTAAAATAGGAACCGTATACATAATGAGAGCCCATGAGATCCAGCACATGACACCCTTAATGAGGTGACTCAGGCTTCTCTGGGTGGAAAGCGAGGGACAGCCCACTGCCTGGTGCTCACAGGGGCCCCCAGGAGACTACAATGGCCTCACGTGTTCAATTGTGGAAGACCAAGCAGAGCTTGCAGGGCTGAAGATATTATGGCCCAGAACCATGTAGAACCTTGTGGAGCACCATAACACACCTGCAGGCCGTGGTCCAGATGTGGTTCCGGTGCCGTTTGTAAGCCGAGGGGTCTGATGGCTGGTTTGCAGGCAGAAGTTGACGAAGCAGAGCTGGTTGCAGAAGTGTTTCACACCGTCCGACCACTTTAAACTCTCCGTAAGACGGCCCTGCTTCTTACACGTGTCACATTTTGCCATCTGACAAACAAAAATGACAGGGTTTGGACATATTTACTGACATCATCCCTGAATACCAACCTTACAGAAAAGCCCATCTGGCACAAAAATCTGAAGTGGAATACATTTTAGCAGTACACATTAACTCAAGTGCGCCATGTCCCAATTTCCATAAAGGAACCTCCCGAAGGGATTAATAAAGTCCTGTCAGGACCGCTTCTGTCAAAATAATTTATTTATATGCAAAAGTTACATTTAGTGGTATGGCTCTTTTCTGGGACCCCCTGCCCTTTCCATATGCCAACATGGAAAGCATAAGGCAGGGAGAGCAGTAAAAACAAGAAATACAGAATAAAGCAAGCATCAGTGACAACAGACTTTGAGGTGGTGGGGAGGAGGTGGTAGCAAAGCGGCCTGCAAAAAAACAGCATATTCTCAAGCAGTTTAAATAGCAGGGCCCAGTGTCATCTCAGCCAACAAGGCAGCAGAAGTAGTCAGTTGATCAACCAGGTAATTTGGACAGCTGAGCGCCCAGTTGATACAGTCAGATAGGCCAAGAGCTGACAGCTTAGCTTGACCCTGTGGCCTGCCAAAACTAACCATATACTTGATTTTTTTATTTTATCAATTTATAGTAAGTTGAATTCAGTGTTTATTAAAACACCACAACACCTCACAACTGAGCATTAGTTTTGAATCTTGTCATTCAATGCGGTACCCACACTTCAGTTCTGTTAAATTAGGGTTGTAATTACCATAATTTTGCTCACTAAAACTTTGTTGATTAATATCATTCTGTCAGGATCATTCCTTAACATACAGGACAAACTTTCGTAAACAAATTGCAAAATGACTGTGACTTTGGCCAAGACCCAGTTGTTAGTTGCATACGTCTGGTTGTCAAGCTTGCCATCCCAGTGTTCTGCTGAGCTTAAACACAGCAAAATTGATCTGGTATTGACCTGGTCCTAAGCCCAAATGCAGAATCATGGTACTAGCATCAATTTCAGACATACTGAACATGTTGCTACTTTATGTCCTTGCATCTACAGTAGTATGCAAAGGTTTGGGCACTCTTGGCCGGGATTTCTGTTACTCTGAATATTTAAGTAAGTGGAAGATGAAATGATTCCCAAAAAACAGGCCATACTCCATTTACATTTTCAAACAAAATCAAAATCAAGGATCACAGCTTGTAAACACTACTTGTATGTAGCAGAGTCTTTCTGCTAGGATTTTGGGGCATTCTTCCTTACAAAAGTCTTCAAGTTCATTCATATTCCTGGGCTGTCTTGCATGCACTGCTCTTTTGACGTCTATCCTCACATTTTCAATAATGTTTAGGTCAGAGGACTGTGACAGCCATGGCAAAACCTTCATTTTGCACCTCTTGAAGTAGTCCATTGTGGATTCTGAGGTGTGCGTTGGATCATTATCCATTTGTAAAAGCCATCTTCGTCTTAATTTCAGCTTTTTAATTGATGGTCACATTTGCCTCCAGAATTTGTTGAAACTTAATGGAATCCATTCTTCCCTCTACTCGGGAGATGTTCCCCGTGCCAGAACCTGCAATACAGCCCCAAAGCATGATTGATCCACACCCATGCTTCACAGTTGGACAGGTGTTAATTTCATCAAAGTCCTTTTCTCTCCAAGCAAACCTCTGTTCATTCCGTCCAAAAAGTTCAATTTTAACTTCAGTCTACAGGACTTTTTTTTCCAAAATGCAACAGGCTTATCTACATGTTCTCTGACAAAATTCAAACGTTGCAGGAGAGCTTTTCTTCTCATGAGTCTCCTATAAAGGTCATTTTTTTACAGGAGTCGCTGAATAGTTGAATGGTGTACCACAACTCCAGTGCTTGCCAAGTCTTCCTGTAGTTCTCTCCCAGTCAGGTGGGGGTTCTTTCTTGTTATTCTTGCAATTTTTCAAGCAGTTCTTGGTGATATTTTTGATGGTCTTCCAGACCTTGGTTGGACCTCCACTGTCCCAGTTAGTTGCTATTTTTTGATGACACTGTGTACAGAGGAAACTGGTACCTAAAAAAGCTTTGAGATGTTCTTATAGCTTTCTTCTTGCTTGTGAAGAACAGTCAAACGACTGTCTTCTTGCTAGTGAGCATCAATCATTTTCGATTTTAGCATTCCAGGAATCTCTTTGGAGGAACCCATGGCTGCTGATTGTGTGGACGAGGCCAGAGGAGTCTGGGCACTAGTAAAGCATTAAAATTCACATCACTTGGTCGTTCCTAACAATGACTGTGAACAAGCTATGAGCCTACAAGGTTAATTAAGGGCTCACAGCCACTGTCTAACTGTGAGACTTGGCCATCATCTATACAGGGTGCCCAAACTTTTGCAGCGCCACTTTTTTGTTTTTTGTTACTTTGAAAATACAAAAGATGAAAATGAATCATGATTTGGGAATGCATCACCTGTAATTTCATGTGTTTTGACAATCATTTCATCTTCCACTTGAGCAGTTAATCATTCACAGTAACAGACATTTTCACAAAGGGTGTCCAAGCTTTTGCATACCACTGTATGTACTTTCATCTTCAGAATCATGACGGCTTTACCAAATGTAGTTCACATGAAGTTCACAATAAGCTTGGCGCATACAAGTCTGAAATGGACAAAAACTGGGACTACTTCATAGGTGTGCAAGAATCAGAAAGTTAATTTACATTCTAAAGAACACAATACGACAACCAACCAAGTCAAGGTATAAATATACACAACCAACAGGCCAGAATCCATACGCTTGTGTGGGTTTGGCTGTCTTGTTGCCAAGGCGATTGAGTGTAGGGAGCACGTACAGTATGAGTCACTGCTTTGCCAGCAGAGCTCTGGGTTTGCAGCTCCTCCTCTCCAGTGTCTGTGTGGAGACGTGAACACACACAGACACACACACACACACACACAGACACACACACAAAGGCATACCATTCTCTGAGCGTGGCAGTGGGTCTCACCTCGTAAAAGAGCACTGTGTAGGCAGACATGCAGTCCTCGCTGCAGAACTCCTCCACCTTGCCGGCGAAGTAGTTGGGGATGGTCTTAGGAGTCATGTTGGAGCAGAAGGCACAGGTGCTGCATGGCTGGCCCAGACGCTTAGCCAGGTCGTGCTTGAAGAGCAGCTTACAGCCTGGACATAACACACAAACACACACAGGATGGCAGACAGGTCGTGGTTAAAGAGCAGCTTACACCACACACACACACACACAATGGCATATAGAGGGTAGTATTAAGAGAATGCGGCCAGTCATTAATTTGGAGGTTGCAATATCCAAGACAGAGGACAGGTGGGAAGGAAGGAGAGAAAAGGAGAGGGGCAGCAAGCGACAGAGAGGATAAGAAATAAGAAGACGCAGAGTTGGTTAGAAAGAGACACAGCTAGAGAGAAAGAGAAAGAAAAAGAAAAAAAAAGAGAAAGTAAGAAGGGGAAGATGTAAATAGAATGGGGAATAGAGCAAAAGGTAGGAGGAAGACAGAGCAGGGGAGAGAGACCCACCTTCACTGCAGAAAGTGCGCAGCTTTTTCTCAAACGTCAGACTGATATCCTTCAACACCCTGTCCAGCTTGCAGTATTCGCACACCACCGCGATATTATTATGTCGCTTGAAGAGTTCACAGCACGTCTTCTTACAGAACAGCCATACTTGACCCTGATAAACACACCACAACACAATACACACCTTTAGTTGATGAAAACTCCAGAATTACAACCTGACAAGCCCACCCACATCAAATTGTGTGGTCTGGACATGATGGACAGGCCAAGCGCAATCCAAGCGGCAGCATCTACGACTGCCTTTTAAACTGCCCCTGCACACAATAGGATAGCGCTACAACCAATTAGAGCACCAAATCTGTATACCACTACACCAGTGCACAATGGCAGCCCTGTCATCATGTTAAGCCTGCCCTGCGACTCTCTACAAGGATAGACCGATGTGACTGGTCCGTCCAGATCTGGGAGAAAAGCTACTGAGCTTTGATGGCTCATGGCTAGACTGAACCCAGGATACCAATTTCAATTGCTACCACTCTTGTACATCTACATTGTTATACCACTAGACCTACAGAGACTACATGCTCCTTGGGTCACACTTCACTCAAACAATCCCCTCCAGACTATCTACAGATCCACAAATTATCCACAAACTATCCCCATCTAGTGGTACGGCTGTATATTACAATGACAAATGCAAAAGCTGTTTTTTCCTAGTGATGTTGGTGCCTATAGTGTCAAAATGATGGTGCAACATGGCAGCCCCCATTAAGCTGAAGTAATTTTATAGCAAACCATTACTAAAGTCTCAGTAGACAGATGATCCAATAAAAGTCATACCCTTCATGTATTAAAAAAGATTATCACCACTTTGATGAAGTAAAAGCTGCAGTTTTACTAAAGCCTTTATACCAATATTGCATTGTTCTTAAATTGCCTAAACAATTGAAAAACAAGAGTTTGCATGGACATCCATAAGGCATTCGCAATATACCACAATGTGTCACCAGTGATTTTCACACGCACGCACACACACACACACACACACACACACACCTGGAAAATACAGTAAAGAATACTTGCAATCTGTCCCCAGAGCTGTTCATTACATACATACATACACACACACATACACACACACACACACATATACACACACACACACACACACACACACCTTGTACTGAAGGACCTGAGGCTTGTCATTGAAGCCCTGACTGCACTGTTTGCAGTATATCCTGGGGAGCGGATAAGTAGAGATGGATGATGACAACGGTGGCGGTTGCTGCGGCGGTCTCAGTTGTTGCTGCTGCTGCTGCTGTTGCAGGTCCCTGGGCTGAGGAACCCCTGGCGCGGGAATGTAGTGTGGCAGTGTATTGTGGGTAGTGCCCGGTGCCTGATTCTGCGGGCCCTGGCTGAAGAGTGGGGCGGGTATGTAAGGGGGCAGAGGGTTGGGCGTGGGGTTCAGCATCTGGGTCAGGTGGGGGACCCGCTGGGGGGCTGGGGGTAGGGGTGGCAGTGGCTGCTGCTGCTGCTGCTGCTGCTGGCTGTATGGCTGCCCTTGCTGTGTTGTCATGGTGACTGTAGGCATGCTGGTGCTCCCATTCATCTGACTAGGAGGTGTGGACATGCTGCCCTTGTCCTGGAATTTACAGAGAGTCAAGTAATCAATGCAATAAAAAAATAAATCTTAAATCTAAAAAAAATAAATCTTGTTTGACTGATCATTCTGGAAAAAAAACAAATCATGTTATTCATTTGGAAACAGAACAAACAATGCAAGTAGGATATTCAAATTAAAAGCATTACCCAAGACAGGCACAAGAGGGTGCCACCACACTATATTTACAGTCACACAAATCTCATTGCTCCATCTAGACTATTGCATTCAAAATGACCACTGAAATGGGTTGTGCAGTCAGAAATGTGTTGATGATCCCAATCTGGTCCAGAAATAAGGAAAGAATTTGGAAATAAGTCTGAATGTGCAGCAGTCATTTGGCAGTCCTCAGTCAAATGCTTAATAGAGCAATCGATAAAACAATCAAATGCTGCCATCTTGCTGCAAGAACATCTATAGGCTCGACATCACAGCAACAAAAGTGTGGAGCAGGGGAAACTACACATGTTTCCACACAACCCTAAACAAATTAAACATTGTAAAGTTGGCAGAATGTTCCAATGAGTCTTCTGTACATATGTCTTTAGAATGTTAATTCAACCCACTTCCCAGGCAGTCACTAACAAAGTTGACTTTTCAGGTAGCTTCCATCCAACAAAAACAAATATACTGATGGTCCACACTGACTCAACTGTCAAGTGTTTGTTGGCATTTGTTGAAGCAGTGTGCAAGCACCCTTAAGAGCACCTGAGATGTGTACCTGGTATGTGTAGACACACTGAACTGAGCAGAAGTTCCTTATGGCGCCATCTCCAGTAGCCAGGTGGTACTGCGGGACTTGGACCTTTTGGCAGTGTGTGCACGGGAACTGGGCGTCTGAAACAAGCGAGGAGAACAAAACATTCCACATTTCCACAATGATACATTTTGTACACTTTTAAAAACAGTGTTTTGTATGTAATGTATGCAATAACACTGCAATTAATTGACCAGCCCTTTTAACACACACAGACCAACACAACCTAGGGAGAAGAATGTGAGCACTTCTTCACACCTGCTAGGTTGTTGGGTACGCGGCTGCTGAGTCGACACTTGTTGGAGCAGAAGAGTTCGGTGATGCCCTGCTGGCTGAGGCCCTCCAGCATCTCCTGGGCGTTGCACTTTCTCTGACACTGGGCACAGTTGAATAATAGCTGTTTGCGTTTCTGCCAGAGGAAACAAAAAGTGCAAGGGTTAGGCCAGGGTAGAGCGCTTGGGTAAAGGCTCAGAAAAGGCCCAGATCTACTGCCACACTATCAGTATCCATACAGTCCAGTAACCAAGGTGTTAAAAAAATTTTTTTTTTAAATATGCGCAATGTCCATTCGCTGACAAAAGTTGTGACAGTGGCACAAGGTTTGTGTTTCACAAACCATTCTTTTATGTTAGCAATGGTTACTATAGAGGTTTCTCCTTTACAGGGTTCCTCTCTTAAAACATACCAGTATAAGACGAGACTCTTGTATGAAACAAACCATTTCATGCATAGTCCCAGGATGAGATATTGTCATCCTATATGATTCAATTTTTTTCAGTTTGGTGCAGACCCAACACACTGGTTGTATTGTATCTAGCACTGTTTGATCAATAAAACCACAGTACAATACCACTTGTGTGAATACTGGGCATTTCTTCAGAGTCTCCACAATAGAGCTGATTTTTGGAAGTGAAATCATTGTTACTTTTGTTGTTACATTTTACTTTTTTTCTAATTTAGAAACAAGAAAAGATTTAAAAAAATGTTTTTTTTTTGTTTATAGATTCATTAAGTGAAAAGTGCCATTATGGCCTACATTTCAGATCTTCTAAAAGTTCATACACCATCTAGCGCTCTTAGGTCATCTCTACTCCGCCTAGTTGTTCCTCACTCCAGGCTGAAAAGCCGGGGTGCAGGCTTTTGCAGTAATTGCTCCTAAGACCTAGAACGAGCTACCACTGCATATCTGGCTGCAATGTCAATTGTTTTTCTGTATTTATCATCATGCTCACTTTGTGTTGTCCTTTCTGTTTGTCTACCAAGTTGTTTTACCCTGGTTGTTCAGCACTGTGGTTGGCTGTTGCCGTTTTTAAAGTGCTTAATAAATAATGTGACTTGACATGACTGAATGGTGTCAGAATTTGAAAAATAATTACAGAGCAGTGCTATGGTCACACAGAACATTTTAAACGACCAGGAACAAACAACATTTACATTTCCACAAACACAAAGCCACTCAGGCAGCAACAAAACACAACTGACAATAGGCTTATTTGGACCACCAACCAGGTAGTAGTGAAAACTGTAAAGTAGTTTGAAGTTGAAGTTTTGCATCAACACTTACAGCTCCTCATTACACACTGCATTATAGTGTATGAAGTTAACAAAGTGTACCTGACCATGACTATGTGAGGTTTGGCTGTTCTCCCATACCCCCATGGCCCCCCACTTACCTGTCTAAAAGAGAAGATGCACTCGGCGCTGCAAAACTTCTTGAGCATGTCGTTGGCCTGCAGCAGCCGCAGAGTTCCTGTGGATCTTGAGCAGTGATTCCCACAGAACTCACACACATTCACCGTTAGGTTGTTGCTGACAAGAAAGCGCATAAAACAGCGGTCGTTGCACAGCTTGTGAAAGGTGCCAAGATGGTGTACTTCGTGTTCAACCTATAAAAGGAACAAACACACAACTGTTATTACCTCCCAGAGCCTCCTCTGCCCTTTTCACAACATCACCACACACTCTGACACCACATGATTTTTTACATGACCTCAGTTCAACACACACCAGTGGCAGTCTACCAGGGCCTTCTAGGTCTTCTTTGAAGGCCTAAACATTTTCAGAACTAGAAAAGCACTTAGAGAGCGCAGACCTCCGCCAAGGCAGCTTAAGTCCCTACCTTATTGTCATTCTCACCTTAAGACATTAATCATGTTAAAACATTTTATTACTGGTGTAATAGTTAACTAGTGGGTTCGTTCAGTCATGCTCACACAAACCTGGTTGGCTCTTCGGTGCAGGTGGGTTCGTTCACTCATGCTCACACGAACTTGGTTGGCTCTTCGGTGCAGAAAAGTACTTTATCTAATTTCCACTGCCAACATGAACTACTGGGCTGCTTACCACTACCGCTGTAACTCTCTGTCTTTCACTGAACCCTCTAACCAAACACTCAACAACTCCTTGACCCGCAACAGGAGCCTCATTTCCGTACCAACCTATATTCCCTCCTTTCAAAATAAAAGTCTCTGTAGATTCCATGCTACACTGGTAACTTCACTGAATAAAAAAATCCTGGATCCAGATAGTTATCCGGATCACCACCAAAAACAAATCAGTTCTAAGTTAGCCCACTTCTGACCTATCCTGAAAATTTCATCTGACCTATCCTG
Organism: Setipinna tenuifilis; assembly: GCA_030347295.1. NCBI lineage: Eukaryota > Metazoa > Chordata > Actinopteri > Clupeiformes > Engraulidae > Setipinna > Setipinna tenuifilis. Next base: position 13,287,826 of record CM059278.1, read on the forward strand.
AAAATTTCAAATACTTAACATTATTTGTTGCATTGCATATTTTGCCACCGTTGCTGTGGTCGGTGTCTGTTCGACATGAGGTAACTCCAAGTAGTCTCTGTGCTCTCTCTCACTTTGCTTTGGTACTTTTACACATGATGGCACTACCTGAAGAATTATTGTGCGCATTATGTTTATCTCGGAAAAAATCACAGAAAATAGCAGGAAAATGAGAATTTGTTTGTTTTAAAATGTGTACTTTTGAATAAAATCACATTAAATGTACCATTTACAAAGCTATGAACAATAATTTAATTTAATAAAATAAGTTTGTATTGCATGGAAAATACTCTTTGCTAATAACTAGTTTTTTACTATTTTGCTAATTACCTTAGCTACTCTACTCTTACCATAAACTGACAAATCAACCGTTTGGTTGAGCACATATTTAAAAAAAAAAAAAAAAGTCAATATACAAAAAAAATGTATAGCTCAAAACAACATAATGTAACACATTGAGGTCCTGTCTCGCAAGATGGGTCCATTTCATAACAGCTGCCCAACATGCCAAGTCTATTTTTTTATTTTTTTGACTTCCAGATTATAGAAGACTTGAGCCGTGTCTAGTTTATTGACAGATTGCTATCTAGTGGCAGTTTTGGTGATAGCATGTGCCAACCAATTGGTAGAAATGGTAAAATCAGGTTGGGTTCATTCAGGGACTACTGTTATCTAAATATTGAGACTCAAAATATGGTCTACTGTTTGGTTGAGAAGGCTCAACCAACATCTGTTGACTCATGACTCATTATCTGTCAAATGCAGACCATACATAGCTGGAACTTCATGGGAGCAGAATCTGCCAGTGCATTGCACTGTGCATGCACAAAGGTAAACCTGCTTGTGAGTCGGGTGCCCTTCAGAATTAACACAACATGGGTTTTGATGAAGCATCCATAGCGAGGACAATTCAGAAAACAGCTGTTGTAGTCTGACTGACTTAGGTAATGTTTACTACAAGGTTGATCACGTTTAACATTTACGCGAGTAGATGACATTTGTGTGAACAAGGCAACAGGGTCAATACGTTAATTTGAATGGGAGAAGTCACCGCTGTTTTCATCCCTATTAAAGTGTTGTATTACCCTGTCTGGAGTTGGCTTGTTTATCATTAAACTTCAGAGATCCCTGGTAGGATATACCCCATAAGCACTAAACAATCTGAGCATGCATCTTTTCTTTCTTTCTGTGAAAAGCAAACTCTCTTGGGGCACTTACAACGGACGTCTTCCGGCAAATGCTGCACACGCCGATGTCTCCGTCTGTAGTGATGAGGGCTGGCAGGGGTCTGGGCGGTGTGCCACTGTGCCTCTTGTTTTCTAGACATGTCCGACTGCAGAAGTCCCTCATACTCTGTCCCACCGGCGCTTTGATAAGGTCCTTCATATTCACAATTTCCCTTAAAACAAAAACACACTTTTTACATGCCAAAAACAAAAGATAGCCAAGTTCAGAGATTACAATACTAAAAATTGAATAGCAAAAAAAAACGAGTCATTTGTTTTTTTTAAAGCTAGTCTGTAATGGCATTACCATCTATATAGAGATATTGTGACCTATGAGGTTGCATCACATAGTTTCAGGTCACTACTGTGAGTACTCACCACTGTGAGTAAAGAAGGACTCCCCCTCACAAAATCCAGTTTAACCAGATTGCACAAGTGTAACTAATTTAGTTAATTAAAAGTTCCAGTTATTCTCAACTGAAGTTATTACCGAAAATGTTGTGCTGACTTCAGTTCAGAATAACTGGTACCTTAATTAACTGAATTAGTTATACATGTGCTTGCAATTTGTGGTTAAACACATTTGATATGTACTTAAAATTACTGAAATTGTTCTGTATGTGTCAAACTAATACTTCTCAACAAAACATGTTGCATGCACAAAGACACTCACTTGTGACAGTAACTGCAGAGCCTCTGCCGAGTGCCTGGTGGAGGCAGAATTGGTGGAGGGGGTTGATGGACAGGTGGGGGGGCCACGGTCGGAGGAGGGGGTGCGTGGGGCAGCGTGGCCCCCGTAAGACACGGGTTGGAGCAGAAGAGCTGGTTGGAGCCCTTGCGCTGGAAAGCCGTCTGGCCCCGCTGCAGAACTTTGGAGCAGCCAGAGCAGCGGATCAACAACATGGAGGCAGGGAGTGAAGGGGCTGGCGGGGCTGCAGGAGGGAGGGCTGGCACTGATGGCTGCTGGGCCAATGGAACAGGAGCTGTTAGTGGAAGAGGGGCAAAGAATACATTTAAAAGTGTGACAAATTTGGTGGCCCACAAATTAATTGCCACCCCCGCCATAATTTATTGTGCTTCAAATGTTTTCATTACATCTAAATGGACAGACATATAATTTCCACCTTGTTTAAGCTTAACTGACAGAGGTAGATTTTGCCAAAAAAAACCACATGATTGTCATCCAGACCTTATCCAAAACATCATTGTCATTGTTACACTGATATTGCAAACACAAACTCATGCCAGTGTCTGCACAAGGTACAACTGTTGACTTTTTTGTTGAAATCTCTCCCTCTCTATCTCCGTGTGTGTGTGTGTAGGTTTCACTATTACCTGCCGAGTTGCTGTGTCCCCCACTCACTGAGAACACAGCACTGATGCGAAGCTGCTCTGAGCTGTAGGACTCATCCAATTCCTGCAAATACACACCTCAACATCAACACAGATGCTTTCCACAGTTCTACCAAACAATTCTGGGGACTCTCAGTCTTATTACTCTTAACAAATCCAGCATTATAACTGTATAGAACAAAACATCTATTAAAATCCATTCAATAATATCATTCCATTAAAAAAACCATTATCCATCCATTTATATAAAACATCTGTAAAAAGCAGTATTTTTAAACATAACAATTAAGTAATGTTTAAGGTGAATGTACAATATCATAATATTAATCATAACATTTCTCATTTTTGCTGTAAAGGGTAGAGGTAATATGATAATTCCCAGGATTCATTAGTCAAATAACTAATTCATGCTTTATTCCATTTATGCAATCAATGTATTCATCCATCCATATCCACTAATCAATTGATTTCAGCATCACGGAACATGAGGAATGACTTAAGTGAATTTAGGAGAAACACATAAAAATGACATGAAAAGGCTGGCTAGCAAGGTTCAGGAGTTTACCTCAGCTTGGTCCAGCTCCTCCTTGATGCGGCACAGAAAATAGCAGGAAAATGAGAATTTGTTTGTTTTAAAATGTGTACTTTTGAATAAAATCACATTAAATGTACCATTTACAAAGCTATGAACAATAATTTAATTTAATAAAATAAGTTTGTATTGCATGGAAAATACTCTACAACAGCTGTTGTAATCTGACTGACTTAGGTAATGTTTACTACAAGGTTAATCACGTTTAACATTTACGCGAGTAGATGACATTTGTGTGAACAAGGCAACAGGATCAATACGTTAATTTGAAAGGGGAGAAGTCACCGCTGTTTTCATCCCTATTTAAGTGTTAATGTATTACCTTGTTATTGTGTGAGAATGCCTGGAGTTGGCTTGTTTATCATTAAACTTCAGAGATCCCTGGTAGGATATACCCCAAGAGCACTAAACAATCTGAGCATGCATCTTTTCTTTCTTTCTGTGAAAAGCAAACTCTCTCGGGGGACTTACAACGGACGTCTTCCGGCAAATGCTGCACACGCCGATGTCTCCGTCTGTAGTGATGAGGGCTGGCAGGGGTCTGGGTGATTCAGAGATTACAATACCAAGAATTGAATAGCAAAAAAACGAGTCATTTGTTTTTTTTAAAGCTAGTCTGTAATGGCATTACCATCTCCAGAAAATGTGGTCTTTGGGTCATTATAGAGATATTGTGACCTATGAGGTTGCATCACATAGTTTCAGGTCACTACTGTGAGTACTCACCACTGTGAGTAAAGAAGGACTCCCCCTCACAAAATCCAGTTTAACCAGATTGCACAAGTGTAACTAATTTAGTTAATTAAAGTTCCAGTTATTCTCAACTGAAGTTATTACCGAAAATGAACTTCAGATTTTTTTGTGCTGACTTCAGTTCAGAATAACTGGTACCTTAATTAACTGAATTAGTTATACATGTGCTTGCAATTCGTGGTTAAACACATTTGATATGTACTTAAAATTACTGAAATTGTTCTGTATGTGTCAAACTAATACTTCTCAACAAAACATGTTGCATGCACAAAGACACTCACTTGTGACAGGAACTGCAGAGCCTCTTCTGAGTGCCTGGCGGAGGCAGAATTGGTGGAGGGGGTTGATGGACAGGTGGGGGGGCCACGGTCAGAGGAGGGGGTGCGGGGGGCAGCGTAAGACACGGGGTGGAGCAGAAGAGCTGGTTGGAGCCCTTGCGCTGGAAAGCCGCCTGGCCCCGCTGCAGAACCTTGGAGCAGCCAGAGCAGCGGATCAACAACATGGAGGCAGAAAGCGAAGGGGCTGGTGGGGCTGCAGGAGGGAGGGCTGGCACTGATGGCTGCTGGGCCAATGGAACAGGAGCTGTTAGTGGAAGAGGGGCAAAGAATACAAATTTGGTGGCCCACAAATGAATTGCCACCCCAACCATAATTTATTGTGCTTCAAATGTTTTCATTACATCTAAATGGACAGACATATAATTTCCACCTTGTTTAAGCTTAACTGACAGAGGTAGATTTTGCCAAAAAAAAACACATGATCATCCAATCATCCAATAATGTTTTCATTACATCTAAATGGACAGACATATAATTTCCACCTTGTTTAAGCTTAACTGACAGAGGTAGATTTTGCCAAAAAAAAACACATGGTCATCCAGACCTTATCCAAAACATCATTGTCATTGTTACACTGATATTGCAAACACAAACTCATGCCAGTATCTGCACAAGGTACAACTGCTGACTTTTTTGTTGAAATCTCTCCCTCTCTATCTCTGTGTGTGTGTGTGTGTGTAGGTTTCACTATTACCTGCCGAGTTTCTGTGCCCCCCACTCACTGAGAACACAGCACTGATGCGAAGCTGCTCTGAGCTGCAGGACTCATCCAATTCCTGCAAATACCCACATCAACATCAACATCAACACAGATGCTTTCCACAGTTCTACCAAACAATTCTGGGGACTCTCAGTCTTATTACTCTTAACAAATCCAGCATTATAACTGTATAGAACAAAACATCTATTAAAATCCATTCAATAATATCATTCCATTAAAAAAAACATTATCCATCCATTTATATAAAACATCTGTAAAAAGCAGTATTTTTAACATAACAATTAAGTAATGTTTAAGGTGAATGTACAATATCATAATACTAATCATAACATTTCTCATTTTTGCTGTAACGGGTAGAGGTAGTATGATAATTCCCAGGATTCATTAGTCAAATAACTAATTCATGCTTTATTCCATTTATGCAATCAATTTATTCATCCATTCATATCCACTAATCAATTGATTTCAGCATCACTGAATATGAGGAATGACTTAAGTGAATTTAGGAGAAACAAATAAAAATGACATGAAAAGGCTGGCTAACAAGGTTCAGGAGTTTACCTCAGCTTGGTCCAGCTCCTCCTTGATGCGGCTGACGGAGGGTTGTGGCTGGAGAGCGGCGTCGTAGCCCTCGTCTGTGGGCTCGTCCTTGATGCTGAGCATGGGGAAGAGCCCCTCCTCAGGGTCACCCAAGCCCGAAGGCTCCATGTCACCGCCGGAGGAGGCCCGGGGAGAGGGAGGCTGGAGAAGAGCCGGGTCCTATGAGGGTTTAGAGGAGGAAGACCAGCGACTTTTAAAACAACTGAGATTTTAATCACAAATGAACTTTCCCTGTATATATATATATATATGTAAGAAACTTCAAATCATAGGTGTTGAGCCTAAAGAGAACTGGATTTCTGTTTCAGTTTGAAGACCCTGAATTACATGACAAAGGGTATGGTCAACAGGTCACAGGCCCACTCCCTACTGCCTGCCCCCCCCCCCCCCCATTACAGGTTTAAAACCTTCAACTCCACCTGCTCAGAACTGAAGAACCCTTTTGGATGACAGGTGACACGTCTTCAAGCTGAAAGAGGCGTCCAATTGCCCATGACTACCTATGACTACTGTGACCTGGATGAGCAAGAACCTATGCAGAAAAGAACTTGAAAAACATTCCTTTACAAGGGATGCAAAAGAAACGATAACACAGGAATTAAAGTAGCAGCTTTACCTGTAAACCATCTAACATGTCTCTAGACAGAATAAAATACTGACAGCCTTTGTATGAATGAGCAGAAATGCAGCTAAGGTAAATGCTTTTGACATTTCCATTTACCCATACCTCTGTTTGGAAGCCTCCCTCTGGAAATTCTGATTGGTGTTGGTCGTCTTCTAGACCACAAAGACACGAGAAAATCATTTAGACTAGAAAACACATTGGAAAGAGAGGTAAATATACAAGAAACAGAGCCCAAAACTTGCTAGTCAAGCAGAAGCGTGAGAATGATTTATTTTGCCCACAGCAATAGAGCTGTAATGGTGAAAATAACAGCCAACACAATAATGATTGATATGCACCTGATACTTTTAGGTTACTTAAATTCTGAAATGTATTTGTAATTGCAAAATCTTAATCCACTCAATGAATGCTCAAAAATCCTCAGGTGGACACAACAGACTTGCTTCTACTTCACTGCTTGCAACTTCTTGCCCTTTGATGGACAAGAGAGGGTGTGACTACCAAATCATCAATGAGAATCACCTGTACCTATCAGCTCAAGGTCACACAAATTAGCCTCAAATCAGCAATTAGTAGTCAGTCATATACAGGTGCTTCTCATATAAGTAGAATATCATGAAAATCGTTTTATTAATTTACTTCCAATTAAAAAGTGAAACTTGTACAATGTATACATTTATTTCACACAGACTGGCATAATTCAAGTTATTATTCTTTTAATATTGATGATTATAACTGACAACTAATGAAAACCCAAAATGAGTATCTCACAACAATTAGAATTTTGTGGAAAGGTTCAATATTGAAGATACCTGGTGCCACAGTCTAATGAGCTAATTAACTCAAAACACCTGCAAAGGCCCTTAAATTGTCTCTCAGTCTAATTCTGTAGGCTACACAATCATGGGAAAAACTGCTAACCTGACAAGATGACCACTGACATCTTGCACAAGAAGGGCAAGCCACAGAAGGTCATTGCTAAAGAGGCTGGCTGTTTACAGAGTGTGAAAGCACATTAATAGTCAGACGAAGGGAAGGAAAAGATGTGGTAGAAAAAAAGTGTACAAGCAATAGGGATACTCGCACCCTGAAGAGAATTGTGAAATAAAACCCATTAAAAAATGTGGGGGAGATTCACAAACAATGGACTGCAGCTGGAGTCAGTGCTTCAAGAACCACCACACAGACGTGTGCAAGACATGGGTTTCAGCTGTCGCATTCCTTGTGTCATGCCACTCTTGAACAAGAGGCCGCGTCAGAAGCGCCTTGCCTGGGCTAATAACAAAAAGGACTGAACTGCTGCTGAGTGGTCCAAAGTTATGTTCTCTGATGAAAATTTTACATGTCCTTTGGAAATCAAGGTCCCAGAGTCTGGAGGAAGAGAGGAGAGGCACAGAATCCACGTTGCTTGAGGTCAAGTGTAAAGTTTCCACAGTCAGTGATGGTTTGGGCTGCCATGTCATCTGCTGGTGTTGGTCCACTGTTTTTTCTTAAGCTCAGCGTCAACACAGCCATCTACTAGGAAGTTTTAGAGCACTTCAAGCTTGCTGCTTGACCAACTTTATGGAGATGCAGATTTCATTTTCCAACAGGACTCGGCACCTGAACACAATGCCAAAGCTACCAGTACCTGGTTTAAGGGCCACAATATCCCTGTTCTCAATTGGCCAGCAAACTCGCCTGACCTTAACCTCATAGAAAATCGAGGCCACTATCAGAGCAACCTGGGCTCTCATAACACCTGAGCAATGTCACTGATGGACTCCATGCCACACCGCATTGCTGCAGTAATTCAAGCAAAAGGAGCCCCAACTAAGTATTGCGTGTTGTACATGATCATACTTTTCAGTTGGCGAACATTTCTAAAAATCTTTTTTTTAGTATCGGTCTTAATATCCTAATTTTGAGATGCTGAATTTGGGATTTTTATTAGTTGTCTGTTATAATCATCAAAATTATAAAGAATTAAACATTTGAAATCTGTGTGTAATGAATGAATATAATATACAAGTCTCACTTTTGGAATGGAATTACTTACAAACACTGAGGTAAGTCATGAGTGATCTTTTTCACAGATAGGGGTGTAATAAGGGTCAAGTAGCTCAACTACGTATGTGAATGGAAATTTTTGAGCCTATGAGGCCTAAAATGGCCTTGGCCTGGCATGCCACAGTAGTCTGGATGCTGCTCATGAGCAAGCAGGCATTTAATATTTCTGTGACATTTGATTACCAGCTCAACCACTATCTCCTGATATCTATGTCCAATTATCTAGCGGCTTGCTCCATCTGACCTGGGGTGGCCTCAGCTGGGGAGGTGTGTGTAGGGGAGGAGTGTGTCTCATCCTCCTCGGGCATATCCTCAGGCGCAGCTGCCTCCGGGTGCTCAAACATGCCCTCGTCCGCAGCCATGGAAGACAACCCTGGGGAGCGGCTCAGTCCTGCTCCGGCAACACAAGACAAGCCTCAAATCAGGTGTGCTACACCGTGCAGTGTCATGGTGAGTGTGTACTTTGTATGTGCTAGGCACTAAAGAACACGTTAAGACAGTAAAAGAGCTGTGTCTAGACTGCAGCCCAAATCATTTTTTTTCTACATCCTGTGAGAATCAGATCCTTCTAAATGTGTCTTATAGCATTGCAGATGACAAAGGATCAGATACAATTTTAATTCTATCCACCTGCATCGACAAGGACTTTACCTAGAATTTACACACACAAACCAACATAAAGGACAATGAGTTGAGTTTGCTACTTCACCAAGTGATTATGTTGAGCAGTGGTACCAACTTTTTACACATCCTTAGAAAGCTTCAGAAAAGTAGCTTTGGCTTGCCATGCTGAATCAATCATTTCCTGCACTCTAGAGGTAAACAATGAAATTGTTGGCATTGCTTTGCAAATTACCAGGGAAAAAAACTTGCCTGTGTGGCTAAATATAATGTAATGTAATGGCAAGTTTCTTATAAGATTCAGATCAACTAGGCTGACCAAGAAGCATGATCGTATTTTCATTTGTTTTAATTTTTTAACTACCCAACGATGTACAGTGATGCAAAGCATGGAATTTTTCATATTTATCTGACCTTAATTGCACCAACTTTTTAATCTGCATGTGATATGTCGCTCTCTTTAGGTTTACAAGCAAATAAATGATTCATTTATCAGTAAGCATGCTTCAAGGCATCAAACTCATGACTCAAAAGTCATGAGAACTAACAGTTTTGACTATGTCTTAAGAATTTCACTATTTTTACAAACATAGCGTCCATTATGTTTGATGAACTTTGCAGTCTCCTTAATGTTGTGTCTGTCACAATAAAAACTGTTAAGTGGCCCCAAGTCTTTCTTTGGGCAGTTAGTAATCTACAGCTTCAACACCGATAACAAAGGACACTTTGTAAAAATCAGGACAAGGTTGGCCAAAACTGATGAACTCACCATAGTCCATTCTTCCCCATGAAACACCAAACTGCCCTAACTGCATTTGTCCATCAAAATTGTCTTTTTTTTGACATTGTGGTGACCTACCAGCTACGATTCTCACCTGCAACTTCGCCAATAAAGGGCCCTCCTTCTCCTGTGTGGCTGTTGCTTTGGGAGTCCTCATCTAATCCCAGCTGCCGCTGCTCTTCCTCGTCCAACCCCTGCTGCGGCTGCTCTTCCCCCAGCCCAATCAGCGGTGCGTCTGAACCCGTGTTGGAGGTCTCGGGGTATGGCTCCACCAGTGATGGGATGTCCAGGTCCCACAGATCCTGGTCCACCCCAAACACGGGCAGTCCGTCCAATTCGTCTCCCTCTCCATCCCCATCTCCTGTCTCCTCTTCGTCCCCATCCCCTGTCTCCTCTCCCCCAACACCTCCACTGCCCCCCTCGCCCGGCTCCTTGCTCCACATGGCAGGGGGCTGAGAGTCCGCTGTCTCTTCGTCGTCCTCCCAGTCTGACGCATTCTTTGCATCATCATCTGTCAGAAAAACGAATCCTGTCTTTAGTGTTTTGTGGTGCACAAGCACACTCACACACACATACAAAATCTGATTGGTCTGAGTAGCCAGTTTTATAGCATGTAATTACTTGAACCTCATTATGTAATCTACATTTACACTTATACCTGAAATTGCTAAAAAATGCACTTTGTCACCAAAAATATTTCACGTAAATGGATACACAACAGTCCAAACTGTCTGACCACAGACCTGGTATATCCTGTAATTTATATCAGAAAATATGAGAGATGAAAGGGCGAGACCATACAGTTTGACAGTACCTGCAGAGACTGGCGAGTTCTCACTAAATGCTTGTGCTACAAAGTCTCCATTCTGCAAAGAAAAGCAAGTCACTTAGTTACTGAGGGTTCTGAAGATGGAAAAAGTCAGAGAAATGCATACACTAACAAATGATCAAGACCTTGTAGCTGTTTTCTGTGAATACAACCTGATGAAACACTACACAAGGAGCACGTCATGACAACTGTTATGTCGGATGCCAGTGCTTGTATGGATCAAATGTGTTTGTAGTAGACCAGAAAGTCATGCCGAATCGCCCACTGCCAACAGAGTGATGTCACAGATCCACAGCCGACATCGCAAACATTATGGTTCCAAGTGTTCAACCATACGCAAAAGGATAGCGAAAAGGATAATGATGCAGTTGAAGACTCTCACCTCCTCTTTGTCTGCTTCCGCCATATTTATACAGATGGCGACGTAATGTTCGACGAGGTGTCAAAGACCATTAGGAGGGGTGTCTTAATCTCCAGTGAAAAGTAATTAAGGATATTCGCCAAAAAGCGCTTTCACTGGAATAAGGAAAGGCTGGTGACGAATGTCCCAGGTCACTCCATACATGCCAAGGCGCTAGCTAACTTGCTAGAACGCTAATGAAATTCTCACCAGATTTTACGTAACAAATTTTGACTAATTGAAGAGCAACTATTACATGTGGCTGTGCAATCATTCGAAAGCCGTTTCGAACACTTTAAAGGGCCATATCTGTCGCTTTGCCCAAGACCTCGAGGGGGCCTTTACGCGCACAATAACAGAACGTCCCCGCGCCAACAGGAACAGGGACAGGGTTTTTTTCTTCTACTGCCGTTTTCACAGTGCGATCGGCTATGCCCCATTCCTGCACTGCCATCTCTCGTATAGGAAGCAACTATCAATTTACAACGGCAACCATTAGGACTATGATTGAAGGATGCACATTGTGGCCAGTGCCAGTCTCCATTACTTGATTTCTTCGCGCCGAAAGACAAATTCACATGGTTTAGATGCTTGTCCTTGGAGGTTGAGCTCCCTCAATTCTCCAAACCTAACCCATCAAAGGTCAATGTGCTGCGATTGGTCATCTTACCATGGTTCCAGTTCCGGCTAGCACTGGAACCTGAACACCTGAACAGGGTGTTGTTTTTGGATTTGTAAATTCACAAACCTATTGTTCAATCTTTATTAGGGGTAGAGAAGGGAATGGTGTTCTGGTAATAATAATAATAATAATAATAATAATAATAATGTAGCAATTATAATTAGTATTGCTATTATTCTTGTGCTTAAACTGAAGTGAATTACAAACAGGCCCATTGTGCAACACAGTGTACTGCCAGGCAATTAATCCATTACAATTCTAAAAGGACAAAAAGCAAGTTAATTCTTGTTATGATTACTATAGTTTCTGTAGTCGCTACACTGGTTGCTAAGGTAAACAGGATGTCATCACAATTTTTTTTTTTTAGGAAATGGACAGGGTACTTGTGTGTGAGGGCTGGAAGGGATACATGTAGGATCAAATCTCACTGCTACTGTTACAGAATGGAATGAAAAACTAAAGCAAACCAAAGTTTCCATTTGAAAGTTTAAAAAAGATCATTTTTAGATAATCTAAGAGATCTCTATTAAACTTCTGCAGCTGACTATTTACTTTGGGACAAGATCATTTTTGTTTTACAAGATATGTAAAATGTTATATTGTCACATTTAAATTAGGTGTTGTATAATTCACTATGTGCTCATTTTCATATAGGCCTACTTTAGATGTGAAAATTGTTAGAAATGATGTGCTGGTTGCTATGGTATGGCAATCAAGTTCATTGCAATATTGTTTGCTAGTGTCACTGTGAAAGTGGTTTGTAGGATATTGTTAGGGTACATGAGTTTGTTGCAAGGCTGTTGCTAGGAGTGATGTTCCTTGCTATGTTGGTTGTAACTGGAAGTAATTGCTAGACTGTTGCTAGGGTATAAATGGTTATCAGAAATAAAGCGGTTACTATGTTAGCTCCTATGATAATCAGTGCAAGTGCAAGATAATCACTGTGGTCTTGGTTGGATTATTAATCGGATAAATTGAAAAAAAAAATATTTCTAGCATTTTTTAATAAACCAAACTGGATTTGTACAAAGGTTATTTCTGGCAATTCATAAAAAGTAAATGTGTGCTACATTAAGAGTACAACAATTACTGTAAAAAATAAAATCGTTTTTTTATGAAGTGCAACCAGTGATGCATGGTAAATGGCTAAAATTGACAGTTCCATGTTCATGAGGTGTCACCAAACAAAGTATTGAGAGAATCTGGGATCTTTAGTGTCACCTTGTGTCATTATGTAAGCTAAAACCTGATTTTTAATAAGTAATAAAATAAGAGAAACATATTCTGTGAGCTGTGTTCCTGTTCACAGTTACATAAATCATTAGCTCTTTTGGCCAATATCCTTCAACTGAGAGAGCAAGCTAGTTGTTATTGGTATAGGAGCCCATATTAACTGATGGGGTGCTAATGTCAGCTTGGCTAATGTGTGCTAACTTACTAGCACCTAACAACTTGATGAACATGTATGTTGTCAAAAATAACGTGTTTAAGACGTCCACTGTAAGTTCTGCCAGTAATGCTATCCAACTACTTCTATCAAAAAATACCTATTCTTAATTTAAAATGATATATGAAATAGCATAACTAGCTAGTCCAGCAACTACTACTGGCAGTTGTTGAATTTAAACCTGCAATCTTGCGGTCACAAGTAAGGTACCTTAACCGCCAGGCCACCACTGCATAGCTAGGGACAGTGGTGGCCAGGCCTGGTAGTTAATGTAATGGATTTGTGACTGCAGGATCCCTTTATCAATTTTTGGTACTGTTCATTATCACGGTTTCTAAAATACACCTCTAATTAGGCCTACCAATTATCAGCAGCCTCGGTGTCGCCCGCCACCTTTCCCTTATGCCCACAGAGACTGCAAGCACTTCCGATTGTATTTTTAGTACTTTTATTGACAATCCTACTCGCTACACCAGCTGTTCTACAGACACTTCGACCACTCTCACCCAGCACTGAACACTGAATGTAAAACATGCATATTACATGCTCCATGATCTATACTTCACATAACCTCACTAGTGCATCATGATGGTTAAAAAAAAAAACAAGCTCCATTTTCAAAACCTCTACTGACACTACCACATCCAACAGCTCTCCTACAAACACTGCCACCGTATATCTGTATTACCTCCATCTGTAAAGGATCCATATTTAATATTTTAAATATTTAAATCCACAATTTCACCAGGAACCTGCTTGGGTGTAGAAAAATAAGTAGTCCTCTGGTGCTCTTCAGCATAGAGATCAAATAAGTTTTTAAAGGTGAACTTTCATCGTTATTTTTATTCATATTTCTGTGTCGCCACTATGGTTGAATGCATTGTGCGTCATTTCTGTGAAAAATTATGTCCTAGATCTCTTGCTTGACGCTGTTTTCTGTAAGTTAGAACAGGTCTAGTAGTTGAACGACTGGCTTTTCCGGTGTCCCTTGTGAATATCCATGACGTGTCAATAAGGCACCTCTGATTGGGCAAATTCGCTGTTTCGCTCACCTAGCTTCTGTCCACTGTTCTTCCTCTGGGATGTGGGCATACCATACATGGCTCTGGGCGGGGCTTATGACCTAGTGACGTAGATAGGTTTAGCCTGCTCTGATCCGCTCGTTTTGGTTAGCTTGACCCTTCAATGACCAGTAAAACCATGAGGGTCGAATTTCACGTCTTGGAGTGCTGCGTGCATATACTGCTTGTTGTGACCCACCACATTGTAAATAGAGCTACTCAAAGTGGTTTTTAGCGGAAGGACCCCTTTAAGTTTAGCAGTGGGTCCGAGGCATTCTAGAGTAAAATTTACAAATAAAAGACTTTATTAGGCTAAATAAAGGATCGATATTTGTTTGTGTTTGAGCACTGTTGCTTTGCCCAACATCGCCATTGCTAGGCACAGGCGCACCGGGACAGGTCTAGGCACTGAAAGAGACAGACTGTCATCTCCTATATACTCTTATTCAGAAACAAAATATGCGAACAGGAGACACAAACCACCATAACAAGTTACCTTTTTAGTTGCAATTGGGTATTTATTCAATGGAATTATTCACAAAATCTGACTACTGAAGGAATCTGAATAATAATTATATTGTACATAACATTTTTAATGTTGACGCATTCCTTTATTATTATTTTATATTCCTAAGTTATGTTGTATTCTTACAACTCTTACTATCATCAGAGCTTTGTAAGACACTTTACTAAGTACTGGCAATATGTGTGTCTCTGCCTTAAGAGGTGAGATGTTATCTGTGTATTATGAGCTTGATTGCTTGTCCTATTCATTTGGCCATCTCAAGTGGTAGCTCGTTTTTTTCATGGGACTGGCCAAATTCTCTCAGCAGGCAAACCAGAGGAAGGGAGTGGAAACTTTTCCCCTTATGACCACATAAGGGCAAGATTGAAAATCGACATTGCCTGAACTGTCTTTTAAAAAAAAAAAGCAGATGAGGGTACAAATTGCTTGCTTTACATATTTACCTCCACCAAGAAGGTTATGTTTTCGCCGGCGTTGGTTTGTTTGTCCGTTTGATTGTTATTTGCATAACTCAAAAAGTAAAGGACAGACTTAAATGAAATTTTCAGGATAGGTCAGAGGTGGGCTAACTTAGAATTGATTTGTTTTTGGTGGTGATCTGGATAACCATCTGGATCTAGGAATTTTTTAAAGGATTCTTCACCATTGCGAGATAGGGGCATTTTGGACATTTTTGCTTATAACTCCACAAATAATGCCCACAATGTTTAGTAAAAAAAATACAGTACAAGACCAATATAAGGTCTGCCAAACCCCAGAATATAATCCAGATCCTGGTAGTATTCCGGATCTCGTGATCCAGAAAGTTAAAATTCGAGGAGCCTCGTGGAAAATGGGCTACTGAGAAGTAACTAATCAAGCTAGAGACGTGCAACTGACACCAACTTGTAGCTGAGGCATTGTAGATTCAGTAGAGCATTAACGGATTTGACATATCTTCAATAGTTACAGATCTGTATCCAGAAGAAGTCCGCCATTAGCGAAAAAGCGTTTTTGTTAATGTCTTTTAATGTCTTAAGATGAGAATGATAATAAGGTGGAGACTTAAGCTGCCTTGGTGGAGGTCTGCGCTCTCCGAGTGCTTTTCTAGTTCATGTCATGCCATGCCATTTGGGGGTTAGGGGGACTCATGTTAATGTCAAATAACCTCATAAAGTGAAATTTTCATGCCATGGGACCTTTAAATGGTTTGAGCCATATTAATTGTAGAGAATTGGTAAGAAGAAGATGGACTAGAGAACATAATTCAACATAAGAAGAAAATGGATACAGTACAGTGCATTTTCATGCACTGTTATAAGAACAGGATAACAGTACAGTGCATTTTCATGCACCATAATAAAACCACTACGGGTAACAGTGGGCTACAATGCATTTCAATGCACTGTAAGATGATGATGAAGACGTCGAAGAACAATACAGGAATTTTCATGCAGTGTGATAGTTTTCACTTGTATAGGACGGTTATGTAAATTGGCAAGAAAACACAAGACAGCAGAAATTGACACGCTTTGTTATAGATCAGTAGAGCCAGAAGTTCGGCAAACACAGTCGGGCCTGTTCTGTTGTGCCATAGGAACTCAGACAAGTATGCCAGGACTGGAGCAACTGGCTCTATCTTCTGTGTTGGCGCGTAGCTTTTTAGGTTGGTCGCATTCATGTGCGATATGCGTGTGCACTGTCTGGTCTTATGGGATCAGACTTTTGTTGATGCACTACAACATCGGGCACGTGTGTACCGCCGGATTTCTCTGATGCAAATGTAAGCAGCCATTTGACAAAATCATGCGTACTTACAGACTGTAAGCTTGACACTTTTGATGGCCCAAATTCAGTTGGAATTGCTCCTTCCTTTAGTGATAACCGCTGTGCATATCCTGCCTTGTATTGGGCATAATTATCAAAACAGTCCGCTTGGAAATGTCGGGAACATAACCAAATGTTTTTGAATGGCTCAGGACCTGTTGGAAATACAAAATCAAGCCACTGGGTTCTTTGTGGCTCTGCCTTGGGCAAACCAAACAAAGGAATCTGAGCACGGTTGCACAATCTACACGGTCTCCTTGGCATGGCTTAACACACCACAAACGGCAGGCTTCCCGATGTTTATATTCCGTGCCTGTGTTGGCAGGCAAATTCATCAGGCACTGGCAGTAAACGCGATGCATGCTGGTTAGATATTTCGTGCAACTGGATAGGAGGAGTTTGGGTTTAACTTCGCGCATAAAACATTTTTTATTATTAACAATTTAGTCTTATCAAGTTGGTGTGTTAAAAATGTATACATTTTACGATTATATCTTCTTATGTGCTGTCTAAATCGTTTTTTTCTCTGATTAATCTTGGTTTCTTTTCTTTTTCAAATTGCACCGCATATATTCGAGTAAATATGGTAGCTAACAGTGACAACCACTGACCTGGTGACAACCCAATTTGAACAGGAAGAGATTCACAAATGTCAATTCATAGCGTCTTGCTGTTCTTCGCTTGTATATTGGCTTTAAAAAATAGTAACATTTAAAATATACTGCCGTATGAAAATACCATTAAGTCCCTACGCTAACCTGAACAATGACCGCAGCGGCGCGCCTAGTCTCAGCCGTGGGGGGTCCTGCTTCTTTATGCCGATTTCGCGGTGCCCTGGTCGGCGCAGTTCTGGGGGACTGTATCGGCGGAGAGTTCGAAGGGACTGAACCTGAGGAAATACCTTTGGATCGAGTTCTGCGATATCTGGATGGTTTGGAAGACGAAACCCGCGGCGATTGTGAGTTCTTCATAAAACAGTGTTGTGGGCTGACTTGGCTGCATGTCTGTATTAGAACGGTAGCCTTCAGAGGTGTCCAGTACTGCAAATGTCCATTTAACAACAATGAAAAACGTTCACATAATCTCATGTTCTCCTGTTATGTGCAAAATTAAACTATAACAACTAAAAATACACCCAGTCACATTCTCAATCGAGTAATTAGTGACGCATGAAGCAAACATTCTTCCCAGCTGTATTTTGTTGGTATAGGTTGTCCCCAATCACCTGCACTTCTTTAAATAACTGTTTGTTTTCCATTATGCTATCTGTAGGCATATTGCAGTACAGTGATGACACGGCCATGACCCGCTGCGTGGCCGACTCTCTGCTGACCAGAGCAGGGTTTGATGAGCAGGACATGGCCAGAAGGTAAAACAAAGCGAATCCGGATTAGAGCTAGCAGCACTCTGCGTGGTAGTTCAGCGTGCACCCACAGTACATGAGGTGATGTGATGTGTTGTGTCTGTAGGTCTTGTAAGTGTGCTCGGTTTAATATGCATTACTTGACAGGTTGATCTAGTGCCTTTTCAACCGCAGCGTTACCAGTTTTACTAACCATTCCTGTTCTCCCCAAACTCTTACTACAAGATCATTAACCTCTTAGCAAGCTTGACTACACTGTGTTTCTTTGACATATGCAGGCTGCTAAACACTTCTGTTTCAGTATTCTACACAAACAATTTTCCCACATTAGCAATATACATACATAAAAACATAAAAAAAGAAGACAGTTTCATTTTTAGAAAGCTTTAGAAAAGACTTCTCCAAAGAAATACCCTACTTCATAAAATACAAATATGCCACAGGGCATAAAACATCTGTGCAAGCCTGTGTGAGTGTGTGTGTGAGTGAGTGTGAGAGAGTTCGAGAGAGAGAGAGAGAAACTGTGTGTGTTTACACCCACCGAAAAAACCTTCTCACTCACTGTAAAATCCTGCTCCAGCTTTGCTAAGGAGTACAACCAGGCTCCGTTTCGGGGCTATGGGGCTGGCGTGGTGCAGGTGCTGAAGAAGCTGGCCTCCCCGCAGCTCAGTGACGTCTTCCAGCCCGCACGCGCTCAGTTCGGGGGACGGGGCTCCTTCGGCAACGGGGGTGCCATGAGGTCAGCGCCCTTTGCCCTCGCCTTCCGCGACCGCGCCGACGTCAGAAGGGTGAGACACTCTTGGAGGAAAAGGGCACACACACACACACACGCAAGCACACACAGTATTAGACACATTTAGTAGTGAAAGTCACAGGGATGCAATGCACTCACGCTCTTCACCTTTGTTTGTTTGTTTAATTCATGTGATCCCCTCATTTAGCACTTCTCTGTGCTTAACCTGGTCTCTTCAGAACATTGTCAGAAAGGTGGACATTGCCAGTGACTGAAAAAAAAAACATGGTCTGTAAAGCAGCATGCTGTTGTTAAGTTGTATAGTTTATGACTAAATCCAGGATTAGTTTCAGATTTTAGTTGTATAGTTTATGACTAAATCCAGGATTAGTTTCAGATTTTAGTCCAGGTGGCCTGACATTTAACACCTATCTATACAGCCGTATATAGATAAAGCTACATTCATACTATGCCTAACATTATTTTACCAGCTGCAAAATCAGAGCATGGTAATTCATATGTCAAAGTCAAGGTTTCAATTCTTAGGGAATAACAGTGTCAAATGTATTATGTTAACCAGATATCCTTTATTAAATTTGACCTACATTTTTGAATGTTGTAAAGTGCCACTTTCACAAGGTAGGAATCAAAAAGGGCCCTATGTATCATGTCCTGTGTCATATCATTCAATCAGTAGTTTCTATTTTCAGTAAATGATTAACAATGGGCAACTTCAAATTCAGAAACTACAACAAAGATTGTTTAGAACCCTTTAACAATTGTCTCTGGCTACAGTTAAGTACCAGATATTAGTTTTTAATTATTAAACCTGCAGATTTTAAATTTTAAATTAAAATTACCCCAATTAAGTGCATACATAGAAACAGACGATGGCTAATATGTGGTATGAGTTTGTAGCTTATGGATCCAGGCAGCTATCACTGATGTACAAAACAGAACCATATTTTTTTTGTTACATAGGTGTGCATATGTGTATTCTTTTTATGTGAATATGTTGCTTACTGTAAAGGGCACCTGTAGTGTCATTGTATGCTGTGTACAGTGACAATAAAGGTATCTTATCTTAACCTGTGATTTTTCTCTTTTTCCGCGATCCTCTCTCCTCATCCCTCCGTACTGCGTTGTTTCTGGGCTCTGCTGTGCCAGTACTCGCGTCTAGGGGCCATGCTGACCCACTCCTGCTCTCTGGGCTACAACGGGGCCATCCTGCAGGCCCTGGCTGTGCACCTCTCCCTACAGGGGGCGCTTGCGCTGCCTCAGGACTTCCTCAAGACACTCATCTCAGAGATGGAGGAGGTGGAGAAGGACGAGTCCGCTCGCAGTGACGCCAGAGCGTAAGGATTCACAGTTTTTTTGCACTTTTGTCTGTGAACGTACCCATAGCCCTGTGTTGGGGTTATAAAAGGATCCATAACAGAATTCCTATTCGACTTTCATTATATTGTTTATCATATATCATATCCCACATTATCTGAATTGAGGTTTGAGATTTTGTCATAAAGTCTTCTGACAGACTATGTTAGTAGTTTATGTATGAGTGACAATTGGCTAAATAGGAGGGGATGTCCATTCGATTACACCATAATCAGGTGTTCTGCACCAAATATACCAAAATCAAGCTTCATTCAAGGGTTATCCTCTTTTAAAGCTATTTTCATTGGAGAAGACTTGTAAAGGCTTGCTAAACTACACTACACTGGGTATTTGATGTAGTTTTGAATACAGTGACATATCCGTCTTGTTTCAGGCTGAATGAATCAGAGTTTCCATTCTGCGCCCGTCTGCATCGGGTGAAGGAGCTGATGGAGAGGAACAACGTTAGCATCGAGGAGGTCATATCTGAGCTCGGTCAGTAAAGCTGCAGGGTGCTGTCCAAATCAAGGGTTAATCCAGAATCATATCTGGTTTGTGGGATTATGTGCCTGGTGAGATTATGGCGCTGGGATATTAGTGGTAATGCACCGTGTGTGCCGATTCCACTACCCCAGCAGCCCTCGAACATGAGATGGCAGAGAGTGTTTGTGAATAATGATTGTTAAGAAGTGGACAATGTTTGGGCCACATCATTTTGCTACTGAGACATTAAGATGGAAATTGTTTTCATGTGGGTTGATACAGTAGTACCCGTTTGCCTTATACAGTAGTACCCGTTAAAAGACATTCCTAATACTAATCAAGGGTTATCAAGGGAAAAGGTTACATCATTTTTTGCTCAAGTCTATTTCCCCACCAACCCCTAAAGAATAGTTTTTTATTTAATACTGTATCACTTTGATACCTCCAACTTTCATGGTAAATGAAGTGAAGGCTGAACAGTCGATGGGATGTTAATCAGATTTGTTCTATGTGTACTCAGTGGTTATCAGATTTTTAAATCACATTGCATTTGTGTATTTTAGGGACCCTGTTGATGAAATAGGTTCTGTAAAATAAACCCCTAAACTTGACTACTCCCAAAGAAAAGGCACAATTGTAAAGATGCTGTTTGGACATTCTGTACATAGTAATGTCTCACATTCACCAATTCACTCACAAATTCACTCACAAACTCACATTCATAAGCTTGGTGAAAGGCTGCCAGCATGTCGGGTGCAGTGTGGTGTTCAGTGTCTTAAAAACACTCTGGTCAGATGTTGCTGCTGTCCAACCAGCTAATCTTCCCATCAGTAGCCAAGCCACCGAGCCTCCTGATCCACTGTCACCCTATGTGACGCAAATGATCTGTCATCAAACTGTAGAAATTATTATTAAAGGTGCTGTATGTAGGATTGTGGCCAAAACTTGTACTGCAGTAAATTAGCATCTAAACTGCAAACATTCTGGCATTACTAATGTTGTCAGTGAATTCAGTATTTTAATTTCACATGTGTTTTTAATCTCTGGTGACATGTCAAGACCATTTTATTATTACTTGTTTTAAAAAAAAATCTTCCACATAGCACCTTTAAAGTTCTGCATGTCAATGGTGTTGACTGTCTGACTGATGTCTGACTGTTCCCGCTGGCCCCCCTCTTAGGAAATGGCATAGCGGCACTCCACTCTGTCCCCACGGCCATCTTCTGCGTGCTGCACTGCCTGGAGCCCCGCGAGGGCCTCCCCGACAAGTACGGTGGCCTGGAGAGGACAGTCGCCTACAGCCTGCAGCTGGGGGGCGACACGGACACCATCGCGTGCATGGCGGGGGCCATCGCTGGGGCTCACTACGGCGTCGACTCCATCTCGCAGTCGTGGCAGAGGTGCTGCGAGGGGGCCGAGGAGGCAGACATGCTGGCGCGGAGGCTGCACAACATGTACCACAGGGCGCCCCCCGAAGGCGAGACAGGGGTACTGGCCAACAGCCAGCAGCACATGCGCAGTGGCACCAGTTCGGAGCCACAGCCCCCAGAGTGAGAGTCTAAGGATGGAGGCACGCATCGAATGTTTCGAATGTGTGCGCATACACACACACAGACACATTCAAAAACAGAACAAATATTGTGTACACACACAGACATATGCATAAAAAAAAATTACCAACGCAAACTTTTGTTGCAGAGTGAATGTTTGGACAATTTGTCTACATACACACCCATATATACAGTACCTATGTACTGGGGCCCATACATTCCCAAACAACACTCGCAGATGTACACAAGCAATGTGTCTTCATAAATTTTTGTTTATGCAAAGTGTTAAATAAATCAGACCTGTGTGCACACATACAGACATCAGCATTCCCCAGTGAACATACACAAGCAATTTACCCACACCAGAGGTGGACTGAGTTCAGAAAGTAAAAGTCCTGCCACATATTTGTTTCAGCCAATTCACTGAACCATCTGATTCCAATCAGCACAACTCTTCAGGTTGGAGCCAGGTGGATGAGCTAATTAGTGAAATCACTTTTGTTAGGAGCACAGGCAGAAGGAATATATGGCAGGACATTTACTTTCTCAACCCAGTTTGTCCGCCTCTGACCAACACATAGACACATGACAAACAGGGAAATACAGAATGACATTCATACTAGACACTCCTTATGCAACATATAGATACACAGTGTTGCAAAGAGAGGATAACCAGCTTTTTAACAACACCACACACAAACACACGCACCATATTTTTGCTCTACAATACATTTTGTGTAAATGCCTCTGACATTCAAATTTAAACTTTTTTGTGAAGCTGTTGTTATTATTGTGTATTATGTCTTTGGTGCCCAGAGGAAGTTTACAATAAAAAATAACTAAATTATTTGAAAGTGTGTGTGGTTATACCTGTGTTATTATTTCTTCAATACTCCTTTTGGCTGCCCTATTGACTAAGGTATTAACTTTAGCTATCTTATAGGGAGGTGTTATGTTACAGACACTTCATAAAATGTCTAAATAAAACGTAATCCATATAGCCATACATCAGACAAGATACATCAGCCTTCTCATCATGACAAGACTCTTAATCAAATTTCTATTTAAAAACACTTGGAGTTATATTTGCAACTTTGACTAACAATGTTAAGACGACTGGACTTACTAATTTGGTCTGCAAACAGTAACTGTGCGTTAATTAAATCAACAGGAGACCTCTTACTGTTTTGTAGTACATTTATTGTTACCTAATCAGTTTTGCAGAGTACTTGTAGATAAGACCAGGTAAAGCACTTTTTTTTCAGAACATTGACACCTCTGTTAGTCAATTTTTAAGTACACAACAAATACACATCTTCGCAACCACACAGTCCAAAAAAGACTACGCATAAGACTTACTCAAATAAAAATCTCCAACAAGGCCCCTTATTGTGTTCTATCCTGTCCTTTTTGCATGACAGGAATAAGGGAACATAGCTCCAACAGGCTCACTTCCAGAGGGGTACAATCTAGCAAGCAAATCTCACAATATGTTCTAACTTTAAGAATGACATCCTTCATTATGCAATAACCTATACCAGAGACAGGAAACACTTATGCGCTTGAATCAACCAGTAACTACAAAAAGGCACACCACTGACCACTGCTGTCAAGCTGATTCCTTTCATGGTCAGTAGGGGGCAGACTATTTCAGTGACTATTAAAGCTTGCTGTGTTGCTAACCTGACATGATCTGCCATCTTAGAGCCTTTTTTTTCTCTGTGGCACTTAATAACACCAAGGTCAGTTGACAGCAGTTGTCATAGCAAAGCATGACAGAAAGAGGGATAAAATTACATCCATCAACACTGAGGTGGTCAGAAAGCAAAATCTGTGTATAAATTAGCTCGTTATACAGCAAGCTAACAGACCACAATCATCAGCTTAATTGTGTAAATCTAATTGAAGAAATGGTACTAGAGAGAACCCACTTCCTTCGTAGGGGTCTCTGGGAA
>CM059278.1:13316732-13326732 GCA_030347295.1 Setipinna tenuifilis
TTAATATAAACTGTAAATTATGTAAACACAGCCTAGACAGACACACACACAGACAATGTTCTCAGACAATGTTCATTTATCTATTCGCACAGACACATACACTACAGACAGACACTCTTCACTCTCATGACAACCCCAGGTCAACAGACACATGAGCACCACAAGTTCAGACTTACTTCTCTTTCTTTTTTAACACAGCTATTGTCTCATCCAGTTGAGTCTGAATCTTTTCCACTCGTTCGTCTGCGTCTTTGGATGAGCTGTCCAGCTTCTTCTCCAGCAAGCTGAGCCGAACACTTGCCTCACTGAGTTCTTCTCCCTGGGAACACACACATTAATACACAGTTCATGCACCCAAAAATATCACAGTTACCTGTGTCATTAAAATGGACAAGTACTAAAATGAACATGGTGTGTGTGTGAGTGTGTGTGTGTGTGTGTGTGTGTGTGTGTTTGTGTGTTATATTTGCTTATGCTTATCAAGTCTACCTTGATTTTAAGAGATTTCTTCAGCTCTTTTATGACAGTCTCTCTGTCCTCCAGCTTGAGGCCACGCCCCTCTGCATCAGTAAACTCCGCCCTCAGGGCAGCTGCACGCAGAGCAACAGGTGGTGTCTGAAATGGGACAAACAGAACCACCAGAGACATAGAAAGAGAGAAGAGAAGAAATGTGTTTAAGAAGACCAAAGAATATAATTTAAAAAATAAAAGAAAATACATCTGTTCTAAATTGGTGTGCCAAGTTCGATTACCATGGTCATAGAAGTTTATGTTGCAAGACTTGTGGGGGGAGGGGGAGAGGACTGACTAGACTGCAGTAGACTCACCCCTGTCTGTGGCTTCTCCGCATCATACTCTCCTTCCTGCATGGCTGTGGCCATCTTGTTCATGGTTGCTATGACAACACTGCATGACTGGCGCAGACACTCGTGTGGGTTTATGCCCTGACTTCCATAGATCTGTCAGTCACACACACAAACACACACACACACACACACACACACACACACACACACACACACACACACACACACATATATATATATATATATATATTAAGAATATGTTACATGGAAAATAATGGTAAAACATTATTATTATATGTATATATATTATTATTATATGGCTCTCCAGAATGTTCTGTGCATGTGTGATTAATTCCATATTCCATTCCACTGACCTGCTCAGCTGCTTTGAAGGCCATATCTTCTACTTTGACAGCGGGGAGCCCTTCCTGTTCACTCAGGGGGCCAATCAGCTGTGCCCCTGCTGCTGCCACTTCCTGAAGCACGGCCACCACCCAGGTCAACTGTTTCCTGCACTCAGACAGTGTCTCCGACACCTGCAAACACAAAGTCCAGCTGCCATAACTCAGACACCATAGCACCATAGCCTGCATCAGGACCAACTGGGCCAGAACGTGACTGTTATGTTTTGGTCAGTGTATTGTGTCATTTACTGTTTTCTTTGATCCCCTTTATGTTTGACCTCTATGTGGGTTTGTGACACCAACCATCAATCCAACAAAGTCAGACAGGTTCAGACTAAACCATAGCACTACCTATAAGTAGAGCTACCCATAAAAGCTAACCATCAGACTAATTTCACAGACTAAGCATCATAAGCAAGATCTAATAGCCATGTCTCTGACCATCAGATTCAGTAAGCTCATCTTCAATGAGCAATGAGCTCCACACCTGAATGTGAGTGAGATTACTGGAGTGACACAGCATAATCGGATGCTGATGACAGCTTCTGCTGCGGTAATACAGGTTGAAGTGGCTCTATTGGCAATAATAGGGATTAATGATGACCCTTGGGGATTAATGTAGATTACACCAGACCCATGAATACTAAGAGGCATATCAACATGGGCACAGGTAAGTGTAAAATGACTCAGGGAAATAGAAAACCGGAAACATATTCAGACCCCCGGACAAAACTCTACACTCATTTTTCCATATTCAGAAAACAATGGTGGCAAACAGTGCAGGTGTAGTGATGAAGTTAACTGTAGTTTCTGAACAAGTAATGAGGTAATGTAATCTCATGAAAATAAGCATGACACATGGTCAATATTATTCACCCAATGTTCTGTTTACCAACAGTGAATGCCAGAAAAAATTCTTTACATAACAGGCATTTTTGTAATTTGTCCAGTCAGGCACTCTGTGTAGTCTTAAAGTCAATCTCTGCAACATCTCTGCCTCTATTGTAATCCAAAAAGTTGTGTGGGTCAGTATTATTGGCCATTGTACACACACCTGTAAAGTCTCATGTTTTTTTTTTTACAAATTTGTAGCCTTACTTAGCCTAAATTAACACGGCCATTATATAAAATTTTGTTAAGATTTTGTGTAATCTTAAGGATTTTCACACAGATCTAATTCTCACAGATAATAAAAACAGGTTTTACCAATTTCTACCACAGTTGACAGATTCTCTGGGACAGATTCTCTGTCGTTAATTATTAAGGTGAAGTAGGTAACACTTTATTTTACGGTTTATCTTTTAAAGGGGTCCTTCCGCTAAAAACCACTTTGAGTAGCTCTATTTACAATGTGGTGGGTCACAACAAGCAGTATATGCACGCAGCATTCCAAGACGTGAAATTCGACCCTCATAGTTTTACTGGTCATTGAAGGGTCGAGCTAACCAAAACGAGCAGATCAGAGCAGGCTAAAACTATCTACGTCACTAGGTCGTAAGCCCCGCCCAGAGCCATGTATGGCACGCCAACATCCCAGAGGAAGAACAGTGGACAGAAGCTAGGTGAGCGAAAGACAGCGAATTTGCCCAATCAGAGGTGCCTTATTGACACGTCATGGATATTCACAAGGGACACCGGAAAAGCCAGTCGTTCAACCACTAGACCTGTTCTAGCTTACAGAAAACAGCGTCAAGCAAGAGAACTAGGACATAATTTTTCACAGAAATGACGCACAATGCATTCAACCATAGTGGCGACACAGAAATATGAATAAAAATAACGATGAAAGGACCCCTTTAAATGACAGCAATGCTATTGAAGACAAATATGAACCAGATGCAATTAGTTCTTATTTAAATTGCAGAAATTGTGTACTTCTGTTCAAGATGTACACCCTGACCAATCAGAAGGCTGTACCTGTGGGCCGAAGCTGAGGGCTGATGGGATACCATGGGCGTCGGTTCCCGGCATGCGCCGACGTATCTTTTTGCAGAACTGCCGCACGTCTGAACAAGAAGTCTCCAGGTCCTTCAACAGGACGGTAAACGCTGCTTCGTCCTGCCCAGAATGCAGGAATGCACGCAAACGCACCACTTCCACAGCCATACAGTCCAGTGCACTCTGGGTAAACTGCAAAGCATGGTAGGCATTCATGATGTTCACTAGATTCAGAATATGAACATGTTCAGAAAACAATGCAGAAATGTCTTCCTCCACAGACAAAGATAGAGAGGCACTTACCTTAATGTGGTCTGCCAATTGCATAGTGCAGTCCTCGGGCTGGTCAACCAGGTGTATGCTATACAGATGCTGTTGACAAAGTCCACCATTATTTCCCATACAACATACCAGAAATAAAAGGTCACATTTTCATATTTCCTTTTTATCATGTGTGCCTACACAATTGCATTTTACATAGAACTACCACTTAGAACCACTCACTACATTTGTACATGTAGTCAAGTGTGTGATAACATTTGAAATAATGGTACGGTACTTGAAAGCTTTTTGTTTTTTTGTGGGTGTGTGTGTGTGTGTGCGTGTGCGTGTGCGTGTGTGTGTGTGTGTGTGGACATGTGGGCGTTTGTGTGTCTGTTTGTGTGTGTGCTTGGTACCTGATAGTACTTGATGGCTTTGGTGAGCGGCTCTACATTAACAGTCTCGTCCAGCTGGTCTCTGTGGAGGAGGTCTATGAGGAAGTCCAGTGATCGCTCATGTGCACTCATCTCAGAGTAGAGCACTCCAATCTTCTTATACACCTCCACACTGCACTGATTCAGGGCTCTTCAATACCAAACACACACAGAGACAGAGAGAGACAGAGAGAGAGAGAGAGACAGAGAGAGAGAGAAAGAGAGGGAGGTAGGGAAAGAGGGAGGGAGGGAGAGAGAGAGAGGGAGGGGGAGAGAAAGAGAGAGACAGACAGAAAGACAGAGAGATATTAGATTCCACTGGACTATGTGAGGACAATAGTATGCTGCATTAATTGTAAAATCATTTCAAACATGTATTTGTACTTGGTGAATATCCACATGTAAGAGTGCTTGCAAATTTTTGGATGTGTTAGATGTGAACATATCTATACATTTGTTTCAAAAGGCAGTTGTGTCTTTGTGTCTAGCATGTGTGTCTAACTCACGGACAATACTGTTGTGTATTGTTAGAGAGGAAATGAGTCAAACTGTGTGTGCGTGTGTTTGCGGCTCAAAAAAACTGGACCATTTTTTAAATGATTATATCTCCTCAATCCATCACCAATTTTCATGACATTCACATCCAGCTCTCTTTCCAGTGATATAATGGTTCATGACCATGCAAACAACTACCCATGAAAAAAGGCGACAAGTGGTTTTGGCTTCATAACATGATAGTTTTCCCTAGTTTTTCAACTCACCACATCACTGAAAATGAGTCCAAAAGGTAAAAGTGATTCATTTTTGCCCCCACAAAATTGACAAGGGAAATAAAAAATGAAAAAATGAAACAAAAAAAGCAAACATCCAGCCAACTGGGAGCAGCAGCATTCTTTACCTGCATCTTGGGTGGCAAATTTAACCTTTCAAGATGACTATTTGGGTTGCATGTGGCTTACATGCCACATGCAAGATTATTCAAGAGAAGCTCCTCTTCGCTTTATGATGAAGATGTTGTCGTTGTAGGAAGGGACAGAGGATACATTACACACCTTAATGTGCTCATTAAACATCTATTAAGATGTAACATGTTATTATAAAACAGGATCTGAACTTGTCACTTTCAGAAAACTGGCAGAATTAAAATGCAAATGTGACAAAGCAGGTGGCAGGGATTTTTCAGGGATAGTTTTATTCAAATGGCAGTAATGGACATCCCCTTACTTTCATGGCCATAAACTATGATATCACTGGAAAGAGAATAAAATAAGCTTTAATTTCCATTTAACTGTGGTAGCCTAAATAATTGAGGAGATATAGTCATTCAAAAAGTGATCCCATTTTTATGGCCTATCCTGTGTATGTGTGTGCGTGTGCGTGTGTGTGAGTGCGTGTGTGCGTGTGCGTGCGTGTGTGTGTGTGTGTGTGTGTGTGCGTGCGTGTGTGTGTGTGTGCATGTGTGTGCGTGCGTGCATGTGTGTGTGTGTGCATGTGTGTGTGTGTGTGTGTGTGTCTGTATGTGACTCACTGTTCATATTTGTGCAGAGTGGCCTGCAGCAAGCTGAGCGAATAGACGAGTCCGGCAGCGAAGCTTCTCTGCTCCCCAGGACCCCCCCTCATGCCCACCCCCTCACCGCTGCCCTCTGTCAGGTCAAACTTCTCTCGAGCCTGCTTACTCACTAACTCAGCCTGACACAAAGACACAAAGACACACACACACACACACACACACACACACACACAATTGAAATCACATTACTATTTGTATTTTAAACAATAATGTATTGTAAACCCCCGTACTGTATGTTCATAGGCACACACAAACACACACACACGCACACACACACACACACACACACACACACACACACACACACACACACACACACACACCTTGCAGATGAGGCGGGGGATGAGCAGCAGCACGAGCAGGGAGTCGTGGTCTCCTCCGTGCCTCAGGAAGGACTCGGGCATGAAGGCCATGAGCAGAGACACCTGCCTGTTAGCCTGCGTCACCTCCATCTGCCTCAGCTCCATCTCTATGGCCTACACACGGACACAGTGGAGAGTGGGTGCGCACATCCAAGACGTTTGTCGGCAGGTGCAAGACAAAAGTGTCAGACAATGTAAAGATGTGGGTCTGCACACTGCCTCGTTTGCTCCAAAAGTTAAACTTTATTAGTTAAAAATGCAACGTTTCGATCCATCGGCATGATGCCTGATGAAGATCCACAAGGATCAAAACGTTGCATTTTTAACTAATAAAGTTTAACTTTTGGAGCAAACGAGGCAGTGTGCAGACCCACATCTACACACGCACACACACACACATACACACACACACACATACATACACACACACACACACACACACACACACACACACACACAACCATGCACATGCACATCCCCACCCCCACACACGAGTATACACACCCACTCACATACACCCACACACACACACACGCATACACACATGCAAAGAACACAAACATGGACACAGATAAATTAAAGAAGCTACAATACATGTCAAGATTATGATTAAGATTAAGTACGCTTCAGCACCTTGGACAGGGCCAATTCCTAAATTCACAAATTTTGCTTTTCATTGATTATTTGTACCACAGTGACAATTGTTACATGCAGTATCTAATTTCATATTATTTATGAAGCACAACAAACTGTGCCAATCCATCGTAACATGTGATTAACATAATCTAACCCAGGATGCAAGCTATGGTAAACAGATACAAATATGAAACACTGATTTACTCTGCTGTAATGTCATATCACACAATGGAACCCAATTGGTGTATGCGTGCTGCATGGTACCTTGGCATGAGCTTTGGTT
The DNA here is from genome assembly GCA_030347295.1 of Setipinna tenuifilis. Lineage (NCBI taxonomy): Eukaryota > Metazoa > Chordata > Actinopteri > Clupeiformes > Engraulidae > Setipinna > Setipinna tenuifilis. The sequence continues at coordinate 13,323,427 of CM059278.1, forward strand.
TCAGCGAATTTGATCTTGAAATCAAACATGTCAGCAGGTGCAGGCTGCTGCTGCTCCGCCTCTTGCTGGCTCATCAAATCACGGTTCACTTCCTGTGGAGGCACATCAAATCACAACTTACTTCCTGCTGAGCAGCACTAATCAGTTGTCAGGGTTGCCAGAGCAACATCAAAGTAGTTTATGACTGACAAAGGGGAACTGACAGTGACATGGAATGGGCTGTTTAAATCAGAAAGCAGGTGACAAGGCAGGGCCAGAGCCAGCTCAAAGCAATTAAGGCTGTCACACCTTTTAATTAAGTCATGGTTACAAAACACTGTCACAACATGTAATAGAAATACAATCTACAACAAACAATAGAGTCTAGCTGTGGGTTGATCTAATTATGAAGTGACAGTGGCTCAAAAGTTAGAGCAGTCAAACAGAATTTGCAGGGTTGCTGGTTTGATGTCAGTTCCTTCTGACCAGAAGTCTGGTTTGATTTTCAATTACCATCTGTACTGCTGACAGGCCTACAAGTGATGAAAGCGTCTGCATCCAGCATCATTTTCACACCATATGGTGTGCTAAAGTTTTGTAGCTTTCGAGTATGTTTTGTGGCAATGGCACAGATTTTTGAGTGAATGGGGTTGACTACTGAGAGTTAACTGTAGTTTAGCACTGAGGGTTAACTGTAGTTGAGCGCCAAGTTATAAAAGCAGTTCAGCACTGAGAGCTAACGGCAGTTAAGTGGATGAGAACTTGTTAGCTGTAGTTGAGTGCTAAGGGCTAGCTGTAGTTGAGTGCTAAGGGCTAGCTGTAGTTGAGTGCTAAGGGCTAGCTGTAGTTGACCACTGAGGGCTAACTGTAGTTGAGCAGTAAGGGGTAAAAGTAGGAGTTAAGTATAGTTAACTGGATGACTGCTTGTAGTAGACCAGCTGTAGTCCAGTGGTGAAGGTTAACTGTAGCTGAGTGGATGTGGTTGTTACCTGTAGTTGAGCAGTGAGCTCGCGGTACTTCTGGATGGTCTGCTGGTAGTCTGCCACAGTCTCCTGCGCCGCCTCCACACGCTTCTCTGCCTCGCGCACTTTAGTGGTGGCCAGATCCACCTGCTCACGCAGCTCCAGCTCTGTCTCACGCGAATTCTCCTGGAGCTCGTCGTTCATCTCATTAATAGCTTCCTATCAACATGTGCACACAAACACACTAATTAACACACACAAATAAACACACACACACAAGTATACATACACACACACACACACAGAAAAATGTGCATACATACACATTGCACACACACAAATATTCACACAGATACAGATACAGATACACACACACACACACACACACACACACACAAAAAAATAAGGACGCATGCATATTGAGACACAAAAATGTAAACAAACAACTCCCTCCACACACACACACACACACACACACACACACACACACACACACACACACACACACAGCGGGGGCTAAATGTCACACCCAGATAGAATCCTCACTATTAATGACCAGGATAGCACTGCACTGCGGAGGGCCATGTTTTAATGGCTCATCCTTTATGCTGATTCCAAAGTGTGGCGATGCTCAGCTCTGCTGCAGTGCAGGGTGTGAATCTACCCGTTCTCTGCAACTGTTTGGCTTATTCTATGACTGTAGTAAATTTTACAAATATATATCATGATGTATAACCACATTTCGTGTGAAATTACAGTGGTATGGTTAAAGGAGAGGTTCTGTGTGAATCAATTCATGGCTCTGTTGTTTGAGGTCAGGAGTGCTGTTGTTAGGGAAAGAATGAAAACATTTAATGCAACATAGACCAAAAAATGAACTGGTAGCTAATACTGATATATACACTTTTATCTTTTATTTGTTGTTGTCAAGTCTACCCTTCTTATTGTAGTTTATCTAATTTTATTTCCTTCCATTCTCTGTCTTTTAACATATTTATGGTCTTTATTTTTATAGGGTTTCAGTTCCTATGGTTCTTATGTCCTATTTTTTAAAGTCATTTATTTCTTGTGAAGCACTTAGGGCCAACTGTTGTTTTTAAATGTGCTATAGAAATCAAATGACTTAACTTGAACGACTTGATATTCTGACCAAATACTAAACAAACACATGTAGTCTACTTTTCCAAATGTGTTCTGCAGGAGTTTCTGTTGTTGCTGATCTACCCTGTTGTGGCAGGGTGTCCTGTCCTGCTTCTGTTGGAACCAATATGAGAAATGCTCCCTCTACCTGTCAGCTCCCTGAATTAAAGTGATCTATCCAGGCTACCGCTACAGATGAGGCACCACAAGAACTGACCTAAATCTCCATTATAGCACTTAGAGTAGACACTACACAACACATGCAGGAACACACCTCACACACACACGCACGCACAGCCACACGCGTGCACACACACACACACACACCCTTGTGTACAAGCACTTACCAGGTCGCTGACAGTCTCCCTCAGCTCTCTCACTTTCTCCTCCAGATCAAGATTCCTCTCAGTCAGAGTCTCAACCATCTCCTCTGCACCCAAAGCAGCATCCACCTGTACCACACACACACACACACACACACACACACACACACACACACACACAATGCTTGATTGAGGACATAGATGCATGAGACTTTACAGATGGTTTGTTCATTTTGTTTGTTGTTTACAGATTATCATGTGAATTAATCCCAACCCCTAATCTAAGACACAGAGCTTCAAAAGATGGTTTACTAATAGTCTTAGCATCTGTAGATTAGCCTTCTGAACTGTCTATAGGACAATCTAAAGTCTAAAACTCAAAGTCTGATGCCATAGAGAAGTGTTACTGGAGGGGGATGGGTGGGAGTGTTGATGGGACTACTGATTGGAGTGGTGATGATCAGGAATGTCTATGAAGATTCTCATTAATCCAGCTCATGGTAGTCAAATGAGGTAAGTTGTATGCAACTGGACTTTTTTGGAGCGTAAAGATGTTTAACTTTTGTCCAAAAGGCTTCTTCAGTTCTGGAGTTGTTTTGCCATAATTTGCTAGGATACCGAGATGTAAGCATATAGCTAACTGATCACAAATATGCAGTAATTAGGCCATCTAACATACATCAACCGTATCTGCTATCATGTGCTACAATGACGTTCAGACGAGATTGCCCAAAAACATCACTACTTTTAGTCCAGAATGCATTGCTTTAAGCCAGCCACTAGCCCGCCAGTCGATTTTAAATAAGCCTATTGTGTGAATTGGCGTGAGAGTCATTATGGTCACAGGATCCAGAGAATGAGGACTGCTCTGATGGTGAAGAGTAGTTAAACTTACTGTTGGT
>CM059278.1:13336732-13344232 GCA_030347295.1 Setipinna tenuifilis
CTCAGGGCTAACAGTATTTTATTCTTTTTTTAAGACAATATACTGAATTCTTGCAAAACAGTGCATTTCAAACCCTGTTTCTTTAGTCATTAGACCAAACTGTGTGAATTTTCAATTTTAAAATGTATTGCAGTAAATCTTTTATTCATAACAATATACTCTTGAAGTGTTCATTTGAGTAACTGTTTTTATATTAAATTCTTCCGTGAAATAAGATTACACAAATCTACCTCCCGGCTTCAATAGTCAAAAAGTGAGGCTAATTACATTTAAAGGAAGTTAGCGAGAAAGAGGAGGCAGGGGATAGAGAGTGAAAATTCAATTCACTGGAAATGTAATTGTCTGGGTGCTGTCTGGAACAGTGACACCTGCTAAGATATCCTAAACAGAGACCAGTGTGTTCATCTTTGTCTAGGGAAAGACAAAGATTAACAAACTCTGTGTCTTGTTAACGCTAGGGTTTAGGAGTTGGGTTTAATTAAAGTAGATAAGCCAGTGAATAATAAACAACAATAAAAACAATAAGCAAAATAAAGTATGTATCCAAAATGCAATGATTATTCAAATGAAGTGTAACCCAACAAAATTATTCACACAGAAAAAACATTCAAAACTGGCTGTTGTCTGTTAGAACACCATGAGAGGAAGTAACTCAAGGCCAATCCTCAGTTCTCTGTGCTCACTGTATTTCCACAATGCAACTGTCATGACATATAAACTTCAAAAGCATGAGGATAATTTCTCTCCTCCAAGGGTTGCATAATAAAACCACACACATCCATGTCCTACTTTTAGGTGGACCAAAAGTGTGCCATACTAAAGAAAGTTAGACATGATCTGCACAAAGAGAGCGCCCACATATAAAAAAAATGTATACATGTATAGCTACCATGATACAAAACCAAGGTCGAAATGTCACATAAATAAACTGTTATATGGGAGCTCTCTGTGTCAAAATGTCATTAAAAATACACTTTTTATATGGGAGCTCTATGGTGTGTGGATCATACTTAACTTCCCTTGTCAATTTGCCCACCCACATAACCAATTAGAAGCTATGCGTTCATTTCCGGCCTCTTATCAGAAAGCCTTAAAAATAAAAACAGCCTTGAATCCTATCAGACTATAGGTTGGTTTCCCTTCACAATTGTTAAATAATTGTCTGCAAAATACTACAGATGTATTTGAAAGAACCCCTTGAACTTTAATATGGTTCCCCAGCACTTACAGATCAAATGGAAGACATCTTCAAAATAGCCTAACGTAGAAAATATTACAGTGAATGTGTATCACATTTTTGGGAATGCTCTGGGAATGCTTGACATTTTCAACCATGAATGTCAGTGCTTCCATTCGTCAGCGCAAAATACTGTGGAAATGCACATTACAGGACAGCATGGGTGTGTCTGTCTAAACCACAAAATCAATACCATTATCTGAACTCCAGATGAGTTGGACTGGACATCATGCTGTCTGGAAATGACCTTTAAAAACAGCACACACAGACATGCACACATACACACACACACACACGCATTTGTGCATACACACACATGCACATTCAAACACAGACATACACACACACATACGCGCGCCGACACATACATACACATACACATACACATACACACACACACACACACACACACACACACACAGAGGCATGTGTGCACATACACATACACATACACATACACACACACACACACACACACACACACACACACACACACACACACACACACAGGCATGTGTGCACATACACATACACTCACACACACACACACACACACACACACACACACACACACACACACACACACACACACACACACACACAGATATATACACACAAACACAAAGAGACATGATACATAGATACACATTGACAAGCACATCAAATTGCATTATGAACAGATAAGCACATAGATCAATACACAAGGCTTTGACCCTGAACATTTTGCTCAGAGTAAGAGACTGCTGGAAATGGAAAGAGAGTTAGCATTCATAACACTGTGTTCTCGTCTGAGTTTTACTTATACACACTACAAATAATTTGCTAATTCAATTTATCACATGCTCTCTCTCTCTCTCTGTCTCTCTCTCAGTCTCTCTCGCTCTCTCTCTCTCACTCTCACTCTCTCTCTCTCTCTCTCTCTCTCTCACACACACACACACACACACACACACACACACACACACACACACACACATACACCCTCTCTCTCTCGTTACAAATTCATCCAGAGTCTTACAACATGCAACTTTACAGACATTCAAAGCGATGAATCACAGCCTTTAAGCACTGGCCTATGGGAAGCCTGCCAACTACTTCACTGTAGACAGTGCCATAGCATGGGACATCACTGACACACAAGCATATATTACACACACACACACACACACACACACACCCACACACACACACACACACACACACAGACAAACAAATTCAAACACAAACACACAAATACACACACACATACAAATACACACACACAAATACACGCACACACAGGCACACACACAAACAAATTCAAACAAATACACACACACACAAATACATATGCAAACACACACACATTTTCAATAAAGGTTACACATGGAGTGATCGGGGCAATGGATGATGCTATATACACAATGCCATGCAGCGCTGCCAGTCAGAAAGGCATTGCTATGGTAACTACAGGTGAAACATGCAGCACCTTCTTGGGTTTGGCTCCTCGCTGCACGGACGAGAGGAGATGTCATGGGTTAGAGGTTGTCACTGACTCTCCCACACACACACACACACACTTTATCTCTCTCTCTCCTCACTCTCCCTCTCTCTCACACACACATACAGTCCATGTCCTTTTTACTAACAGGCAGTTAGGCAGGGTATGACATGACCATTTCATTACTTTAAATTCCCCTCAGCAGCAGTCATTAGATGTGTGTGAGAGTGATAACGTGTAAATTATGTTAGTGCAGTATCTCTAAACATACTGACAGACATGGAATAAACTGAGTACACAAGTTTATCAAAACAAACATATATTCATATTAGAATGTAACAAATACATGCCATCAAGTGATGTCTAAATGTCCCACACACACATACACACACACACAAACCCACACACACACAGACACACACACACACACACACACACACACACACACACACATATCGCCCTCTGGTGGTGGACAGCAATACGGCAGTATTCTTTTTTTCCCTGAGTCATGCTGTTGCATATATTTTGGCACACAAGCTATCAGCACACTTCACTTCACAGGCATCTTTTCTAGAGGTTAAAATTAACTTGGCATAAATCGAATGTCCATTTAACATTCTGAATATCTTCAAACAAAACAGGTAAGTGAGTGAGTGAGTGAGTGAGTGAGTGAGTGAGTGAGTGAGTGAGTGAGTGAGTGAGAGAGTGACTGACTGACTGACTACTAAGTGTGCTTAAGAGAGTGAGTAGGTGCTTGAGACAGTGAGTAAGGAAATGCTTGAGGGAGTGAGTAAGTTAGTGAGTGAGTGAGTGAGTGAGTGAGAGAGAAACTTAGCGTGAGTAAATGAGTATAGAAGAGGCCTAAAGAGAAGGTGCTATTTGCATGTGATGGCCATCTGACCTTGCCCTTTTTAATTGGAGAGGCAAAGCACTGCATTTGCCGAAAGCCCAACGACCGAAAATCAAGGCTTGGTTTCAAAGGGGACGAGGGGGAGGATAGAACAGGAGTGGTAAAGAAATTCACAAACCCAACACAACAGTCTGAGAAATGGCTTTTCAACCAAAAAGTAAAAGGATTATCTAACGTATAACTATGATGAAGTATAAAGAAAGACAAGGAGTAGAGATTATAAATCATTAGCTGGTATAATGTGTTTTTTTTTCACATTTACCTCATCAGACAATATAAACACTGTTTGTAAAAAAGGTCACTGCCTTGCTTTGTACTTACCAGTTTAGCCGACTTTGAGCTGTCCAATATGTCTGCAGAAAACAAGGCATTATCAGGTGTGCATAAGGGGGCTGTGTGTGTGTGTGTGTGTGTGTGTGTGTGTGTGTGTGTGTGTGTGTGTGTGTGTGTAACAGACCTCGTTTTGGCACTTTATTAGTAGTAGTAGGTTCAGGGGTCTCAGGTGACGTAGTGTTCTCTCCATCATCCACCAACTGAATCTAAAACACATCAGAAGCATAACACACACACACACAGACGCACGCACACACGTGAAATACAACATATACCATGGCTCTCGACACAATGAATTATACTGTATATTGTGAGAGTATTTAGTGGGCACATGAAAACATGAAAAACTTAGGGTCATTTAGTTTGTCAATGTATGCAAATGTAAGAATGTCGGTGCGTGTGTGAGTGTGGCTAGGTAAGTGTCTCACCTGCAACTTAAATCTACAAGTCTACATTTTGTTTTCTTTTTTAGTGAGAATGCTAACCTGAGCGAAGCTAGGTATAACATGGTTACACAGTAATATTCCATGAGAAGTCATAGTCTTGTAGTTTGTGGTCAACATCTTAATGAATTCCATAGTCTACACACATTTTCAAGAATTCAAAACCTGTGCCAGAGCATATGGGTAATGATAACACGTGGCAAGCATGAGAAATGATAACTCATCATTAGACATGAGGTCATGAATAAATCACAACAAATTAATAGCCTGGGCACGCCCATACTTCCTGTGCCTCTGCATTTGAATTTCGCTTGCAAAGTCAGTCTGGCCAAGCTCCCATTCTACACCGTTTCTACATTAACAGAGAAACTGGGACCAATGAAAATCTAGCATTTCAAAAAGGCAATGACGCTGTAGTTTAGCGACCGGAAATCTACCTCAGTCACTGTCAACATCACGAACGTGGAGCAACGGCAAGATTTCAATGCAGCTGTAGCTGCTGTTTTGGAAGATGGATGAACATGTTAGCCAACGAAGTCTACAAAGAAAATCTCCTTGCCATTGTTGTCGACGAGGTTCATCTGACTTATAAATGGTAAGTGTTGCCAAGTCAACCCAGTTTACAGTATGTAAATAGCAGAACAACACAGTAATATCTTGCAAAGTTGTGGAGCTATTTCATTGACAAAATAGCTGCACGTTACATTGTCAGCGATAGCATATGGAATTTCGAGCTTTTGTGCAGTTATGTTTTTGTTTACTCATATGCACGTTACTATTCTCTGTCTTATACATGGACACTAACGTGATTGGTCGAAGCTTCGTCCAGTAGCAAACACAGTCATTTCACACACGTGGGTTAAGCCCGCCCTCTGAGAAATGGGTTTACAACACAGCTTGGCCAGACCAATGTTCGCAGAGCATTGATAAGTCGCATCCAACAGCATCCAACAGCAATGTAGAAATGTAGAAATTGTGGTGCCTATAATGTCAGAAAGGTGAGAGATGCTTCTGTTTGTGTGTCTGTGTTGCAGCTGAGGGGGACAGAAGCATGCAACTCTCAATGCCTGGCAGATGCTAGAGTGCATGTTCTGTAGACAAAAATACTAAACTAAGTCCTTACTATATGTTGTTATTATTATTGCCATTACTGTATCTTGGGTAAACTATTATTTGGTAACTATTACAAACTAACAACAAACAAAAAGGGCACCTCTGTACTGCCAATCGCACACACTACACTACAAAATGAACACTAACTAAAATAATGCCAAAAATGTGCTTTTCGCACTTCAAAAAGCTTTTTCAAATCTTCAGATAAAGCGGTATGTATTGTCATAATTTCCTGAGCAAGAGTGCTTCTGCAGTTGGTGTCTGCCTCCTGCCTAACGCTGCAAAGAGGCAAAGAGCTGCAGGAGGCTCTCATTCTGGAGTTCATTTTATTTTTAGTCCAGAGAACACAGCGGCCATTTTACTTCCCAACAAGAGAAAACTCACTTTCAAAGACCATTAAATCCACAAACACATATACAGCCTGAGGTGCGATACTCTTTTGCGACACGCTAAGTCACAGTCAACATGGCCGATAAGGATGACAAGTACATGCTGGTGCCTGATGTGTGTGTATTATACTGTGATTAATAATGTTAAGTAGTGTATTTGCCTGATACTTAATATTAACTGCCATGTAACAAGCTTATGAAAGAGAAACATTCAGAGAGAAAAGACACGCTATTCATGCTTTCCTGTGCTGCCTTGGCCATCTGTTCACTGGGTAGCTAAGAGTATTCCTATTTCTGCTCATGTTTGGTCAGCGCTGTTAATTAGCCAAGTCTGTTAATTGGCTAAACAACTGAGCCTAATGCTGAAGAGAACTTTTTCTTGCTGATTTTTACACTTTTCCTTTTCTGACCTTATTCCTATAAAGAAGAAAAGGTCCTGCACAGATACCCAGTGCAACAGGGCTGACAAGGAACTTCAACCCAGAATTCCAACTACATTCCGGAACCAGGAATTTCGACTACAATGAGGCTCTGTGGGTGACATAATCACCTGCATCACCCTGCCTATTCCATGGGGAACATTACATGGTCACATAGCTTTGTTAGTCAAACGTGTTGCATGGCAAATGAGCAGAGCCTGCACCTATACTGCAAGAAAGAGTGTCCATGTACTTCCTTCTAAGTTGCTTTGAATAAGTGAATTATAACAATGCGTCACTTGGTTTGAGATAATCTTAACACACCCACTATTGTTCTGGAGTGTCCACCGCACAAACACAAAATGACATCTAACACCATACTGTAAAAGCAGGCTCATAAGATAAATGGCCTGTTCATTATCTAAACCCTGCTTTGCATGCTGGGCACCTAAGGACTTAAAGTGACCTACAAGAGCGCTGTGTTATTTTCGAGGGCTGATGTGCTGAGGACGTCCCCCAAAACCTGTACCCTTTTCTGTCCCTGTACCCTTGACATAGATTTTGGATGGCAGCACAACAAACAAGGACATGTCTCTGGGCAGACTCAAAAAAAGATTTTTTTGGGTATCAGCCCTGAAACCTGATGACTGTCCATTTAGTAGTGAAGGGGCCATAGTGAAAAGCCTCTGTTGCTTGCCAGCATGTAGAGGAATGATTCTGTTACATATGCAGGTATCGGTGTGCATGTAAGTGTAGTACGTAGACAGATTCTATGATTTTAGGGCAGGAAAACATACAGCATACTGTAATATTGATGAATTCCTATTAGACAGTAAAATATATCACAAGATGGCAACAATTTGTGACCAAAAAAGTAAAAATGTATTCCTTGTTTCTCTACACATGACAAACTGGTGAAATGTCTGGAAATAATTTTGTAGTTCCAGCTCTTCAAGCTCTTCTTGTGTAAGCAGATGTGAGCCCATTTCTATGTGTCCAAGTCCATGTGTCCAGTTGTTACCTGAGCATGATTGTCCTCCCTCACTGTACACTGTACATGGTACACTGTACATTACACTGCATCGACTAAGTGTAATGTACTGTGATGTGATGTTTATGTGTATGGGGAAAGAGTGTATGGTCTGTCAGATGAAACATTGGTAAATGGATTCCATC